>MU159155.1:200289-317689 GCA_015888305.1 Antheraea pernyi | reverse complement strand
GCAGCGGCAGCGGCAGCAGCGGCAGCAGCAGCGTCAGGTGCTGGAGGAGCAGGCGGGTATGGCGGTTACGGTTCAGACTCAGCGGCAGCGGCAGCAGCTGCAGCAGCAGCAGCGGCGGCAGCAGCAGCTGGTTCGGGTGCTGGAGGACGAGGCGACGGCGGTTATGGTTCCGGCTCTTCGGCAGCAGCAGCAGCAGCAGCGGCGGCAGCAGCAGCTGGTTCGGGTGCTGGAGGACGAGGCGACGGCGGTTATGGTTCCGGCTCTTCGGCAGCAGCAGCAGCAGCAGCGGCGGCAGCAGCAGCTGGTTCGGGTGCTGGAGGACGAGGCGACGGCGGTTATGGTTCCGGCTCTTCGGCAGCAGCAGCAGCAGCAGCGGCGGCAGCAGCAGCTGGTTCGGGTGCTGGAGGACGAGGCGACGGCGGTTATGGTTCCGGCTCTTCGGCAGCAGCAGCAGCAGCAGCGGCGGCAGCAGCAGCTGGTTCGGGTGCTGGAGGACGAGGCGACGGCGGTTATGGTTCCGGCTCTTCGGCAGCAGCAGCAGCAGCAGCGGCGGCAGCAGCAGCTGGTTCGGGTGCTGGAGGACGAGGCGACGGCGGTTATGGTTCCGGCTCTTCGGCAGCAGCAGCAGCAGCAGCGGCGGCAGCAGCAGCTGGTTCGGGTGCTGGAGGACGAGGCGACGGCGGTTATGGTTCCGGCTCTTCGGCAGCAGCAGCAGCAGCAGCGGCGGCAGCAGCAGCTGGTTCGGGTGCTGGAGGACGAGGCGACGGCGGTTATGGTTCCGGCTCTTCGGCAGCAGCAGCAGCAGCAGCGGCGGCAGCAGCAGCTGGTTCGGGTGCTGGAGGACGAGGCGACGGCGGTTATGGTTCCGGCTCTTCGGCAGCAGCAGCAGCAGCAGCGGCGGCAGCAGCAGCTGGTTCGGGTGCTGGAGGACGAGGCGACGGCGGTTATGGTTCCGGCTCTTCGGCAGCAGCAGCAGCAGCAGCGGCGGCAGCAGCAGCTGGTTCGGGTGCTGGAGGACGAGGCGACGGCGGTTATGGTTCCGGCTCTTCGGCAGCAGCAGCAGCAGCAGCGGCGGCAGCAGCAGCTGGTTCGGGTGCTGGAGGACGAGGCGACGGCGGTTATGGTTCCGGCTCTTCGGCAGCAGCAGCAGCAGCAGCGGCGGCAGCAGCAGCTGGTTCGGGTGCTGGAGGACGAGGCGACGGCGGTTATGGTTCCGGCTCTTCGGCAGCAGCAGCAGCAGCAGCGGCGGCAGCAGCAGCTGGTTCGGGTGCTGGAGGACGAGGCGACGGCGGTTATGGTTCCGGCTCTTCGGCAGCAGCAGCAGCAGCAGCGGCGGCAGCAGCAGCTGGTTCGGGTGCTGGAGGACGAGGCGACGGCGGTTATGGTTCCGGCTCTTCGGCAGCAGCAGCAGCAGCAGCGGCGGCAGCAGCAGCTGGTTCGGGTGCTGGAGGACGAGGCGACGGCGGTTATGGTTCCGGCTCTTCGGCAGCAGCAGCAGCAGCAGCGGCGGCAGCAGCAGCTGGTTCGGGTGCTGGAGGACGAGGCGACGGCGGTTATGGTTCCGGCTCTTCGGCAGCAGCAGCAGCAGCAGCGGCGGCAGCAGCAGCTGGTTCGGGTGCTGGAGGACGAGGCGACGGCGGTTATGGTTCCGGCTCTTCGGCAGCAGCAGCAGCAGCAGCGGCGGCAGCAGCAGCTGGTTCGGGTGCTGGAGGACGAGGCGACGGCGGTTATGGTTCCGGCTCTTCGGCAGCAGCAGCAGCAGCAGCAGCGGCGGCAGCGGCTGCAAGACGTGCAGGCCATGATCGTGCAGCAGGAAGTGCAGCAGCTGCGGCCGCAGCTGCAGCAGCAGCAGCCGCTTCAGGTGCTGGAGGAGCAGGCGGTGGTTACGGATGGGGCGATGGCGGTTACAGTTCAGACTCAGCGGCAGCAGCAGCGGCAGCGGCAGCAGCTGCAGCAGCGGGCTCAGGTGCTGGAGGAGCAGGCGGTGGTTATGGATGGGGCGATGACGGTTATGGGTCTGACTCAGCCGCAGCAGCAGCAGCGGCAGCGGCGGCAGCAGCAGCCGGTTCGGGTGCTGGAGGACGAGGTGACGGCGGTTATGGTTCCGGCTCTTCGGCAGCAGCAGCAGCAGCAGCGGCAGCTGCGGCTGCAAGACGAGCAGGCCATGAACGTGCTGCAGGAAGTGCAGCAGCAGCCGCAGCAGCTGCAGCAGCAGCCGCTTCAGGTGCTGGAAGATCAGGCGGTAGTTACGGATGGGGTGATGGCGGTTATGGTTCTGACTCAGCGGCAGCAGCAGCGGCGGCAGCAGCAGCAGCAGCCGCTTCAGGTGCTGGAGGATCAGGCGGTAGTTACGGATGGGGTGATGGCGGTTATGGTTCTGACTCAGCGGCAGCAGCAGCGGCGGCAGCAGCAGCTGCAGCCGCTTCAGGTGCTGGAGGATCAGGGCAGCAGCAGCAGCAGCCGCTTCAGGTGCTGGAGGAGCAGGCGGTTATGGCGGTTATGGCGGTTATGGCAGTTATGGTTCGGACTCAGCGGCAGCGGCAGCAGCAGCAGCAGCGGCGGCAGGCTCAGGTGCTGGAGGAGTAGGTGGTGGCTATGGATGGGGCGATGGCGGTTATGGTTCTGACTCAGCCGCAGCAGCAGCAGCGGCGGCCGCAGCAGCGGCCGGCTCGGGTGCTGGAGGACGACGTGGTTATGGCGCTTACGGTTCAGACTCATCGGCAGCAGCTGCAGCAGCAGCAGCAGCCGCTTCAGGTGCTGGAGGATCAGGCGGTGGTTACGGATGGGGCGATGGCGGTTACGGTTCAGACTCAGCGGCCGCGGCAGCAGCTGCGGCAGCAGCAGCAGCAGCAGCGGGCTCAGGTGCTGGAGGAATAGGCGGTGGTTTCGGACGAGGTGACGGTGGTTATGGTTCAGGCTCATCGGCAGCAGCAGCAGCGGCGGCGGCGGCGGCGGCTGCAAGACGAGCAGGTCACGGACGTTCTGCAGGAAGTGCAGCAGCAGCAGCAGCAGCTGCAGCTGCAGCGGCTGCCTCAGGTGCTGGTGGATCAGGCGGTAGTTATGGATGGGACTATGAAAGTTACGGTTCTGGCTCAGCGGCAGCAGCAGCTGGCTCAGGTGCTGGAGGATCAGGCGGTGGTTATGGATGGGGTGACGGCGGTTATGGTTCAGGTTCTTCTGCGGCAGCAGCAGCAGCAGCGGCGGCGGCGGCAGGATCAAGACGCTCAGGGCATGATCGTGCATATGGAGCAGGAAGTGCTGCAGCCGCAGCAGCAGCAGCTGCCGCTGGCGCAGGGGCTAGTCGACAAGTCGGAATTTATGGAACAGACGATGGCTTCGTATTAGATGGAGGTTACGATTCAGAGGGATCAGCGGCGGCGGCGGCAGCGGCAGCAGCAGCTGCGGCGTCATCAAGTGGTAGATCTACTGAAGGTCATCCACTTCTTTCGATATGCTGCAGGCCGTGTTCTCACAGTCATAGCTATGAAGCTTCCAGAATTTCCGTCCACTAATTAAATACGAATGTGATTTCCTCTATATTTGACCGGATACCTTTTATTTTATTTCTTTATCAATAAATAACAGCATGTGAAAATGAGTTTTAATATACTTATTTATGCCTAGAGTCATCTTACCTTGGATCCCATGGATAAACCTGTTTCTTTTTTCTGATTCGTTTTTTTGAACATACAGGAGATATATTATTTACGTTTGTAAGTTGTACCATGGCTCCGAGAGGCATAATCTAACGATTTCTTTACTATCCTAAACACCTTTTAGCGAATTATAATGCAATTACATGTCATGCAAAATGGCTATAAGTAGCTTTTTTTACTTTTAACTGTCGACTTTTTTTACATTACACCCACAATAGTTGCTCGGTTAACCGTGTCAAGTTCCGAAAACAGCTGGTATATGAACTGTTTTCACGGGGTTATATGAAATGTATTCGACTAAGCCGCGTTTCATTGTCAGCAAATTCATATGCATCTGCCGGGTGACTAGCGTTAAAAATGAAGTTTAAGTCAGAAGTCGCTGTTGTGTTTAGATGGCACTGTACTTAGTTTGGATATCCGGGTCACAACTATTTTATAGGGGTAACCACATGACCTATAATATACAAAGATACTGCACACCTCTAAAATTAAAGGTTTTCAACACAACAAACGGTAGAGCATAATCTAAAAGAAAATACAATATTAATTTACGTTTTCGCTTAAACCTAGATTGATAAGGAACGCAGTTGTCTCTTGAAATCGTCTGGGCTCGATTTATCATCATTACTATTAGGGAGCTGATCAGTTTCATATGAATTTTTCGTGAGTTTGATGGAGTCCGTAGAATGTTTGGATCATTTTTATTTGAACCAACAATAGCAAATTCGGCATTTTCATTATTCGATAAAGAGAATCTTGTCCCCGAACTAGTTGCAAGTGACGTCGTTCAAGTAAAGTGGTAGTAGTTAACAATTGGTCTGTGTGAGACTTCCATTAATTTCTTTTAAAAGTACTGATTTTATAAGAAGCGGAGTGCCTCTGTCAATAACCTCAGCTGCCGTCCACTTTTGGACGCGCGCCCTATGGTCGCGAGCAAACACTCGAACACCGACCGTAACGAAATCTTTCGATAAGGCCGGATATGCACCGACTTTGCTCTGCGGATGCTTTTATATTTCTTTCAGGACTTGGTCTAAGCTCGTCTAACTTATCACTCAAATGTTTACCAAAAACTACTCCGGCCGGCGCTACTCTAGTGATAGTATTTTCGCAACTTCTATATCAAAACAAAACTTCGCAATCATCGTAGTCAAAAACGCCTGTTCATGAGTGGCCTTTTTAATAGTTTATTACATTGATTTTACACCGTTTTCAGAGTCTTCATTACCAGCCAATATATAGAAACTAGTAATCGTGTGCGTTATTATACATTTATTCATATAATATCTGCAATTAAACAAGATCCAAATGATGGATCACCATCATTAACTAAGTACACAGATAATCCGTAATAAGAAGACAACGCAATATGTATACGTTGTCACAGTCGAGATGGAAATAACCAAGGATGTAATAACGAACGCGGTGGTGGATCTCGTTGTTGTAAGCAAGTACCACATTCCCTATATAGATTTTCTATTTGTGAGTCTAACTAAGGCCAGTATACAAATCTTCATTCTAACAACTCTTATGTGCCCCTCATGCAATTATCTTAATATTGGCATTCTTAATGCCTTCATGCAATATTACATTTATATAATACCCAGCCTCTATCGACAGATAAGCTGTTTTTGCGATTCAAGCATGGTTTTCCCTTTTCAGATGTAATTTTACTGGACTAGCCGTGAATTATATAATGGGAAATATTTTGGACGCATTATCTGACTGTATCTTTGCTGCCACATCTTTAGTAATAAACGGAATCGACTCATCGACATACATAGTTAACACACATTGATTCTAGTCCTGATTTGCATTTATTTTCGTATGGCAGAGGCAAACATGACAACGTATGTACTTTGCCTTTATTATTCAATTTACACATGAACTTTATAGTATGTGCTTTTACTTCAGATACGCAGTTTTGAAAACGACACATGTCAGTGCGATTTTATTGTCAGCAACGCCAACAGGTAATATGGCAGCATGCAGCCGATGCCTCTGTGGACAAAACTGCCCTGTCACTCGCAATGAGGCCGCCTATAATACAACAGTATCCCATCCTCGTCCCCTGTAGGATATTGGGGATAAAGCGTGGTACAAGAAAAAATATAGACCGAGTCAGCAATTGTTTTGTTGGCGAATGCACTTTTTTTTTTCGAACTGACTACGCTATTGACCAAGCAAGGTCTTAACAGCTTCACCGGACTACTTGGAGAATTCACGTGACGTATCATTATACGTGTATAGGGATTTAAAAATATACTTCGAATCGAATAGCTTCGTATAAAATTCGAAATAGCGCCATCTGTTAACAAACCATATTTTTTAAAGACAGAAATGGTGTACTAGTTTTATCTCGCCAAACTTTTTGATCACTACGAATATTACGAATATTGTGCGCAAACTCTAACTTACATTGACAAGAACTTTTTTTTTTATAGTAATTGTTACAAAACTTAAAATATGAGTTTCATATACAGGTGTTAATATATAGCCGAATAAAAAATTAAAACAGCGCTATCTAGTGACATATTACTGGTAATGTATAACTCAAATCAATAAAGTAGATTCAACGTTGAGTAATAATTAGTTACTATAAAAGACGAGAGATGTCAGTGAAACATAGTAATGACGTCATGAATTTGATCGCATGTTATGCCGTACCGTCGTGACAGAATAATACAAAAAACACAACTTTTTTGTATTCATTTGCATTCGCATCAGTTCCGAATATTTTGCAATTTGTTTTAATACTTGTGTATGTTGTTTGTATATTTATAGCACAAAGTACACATATACATATAAATAAAATTGAAGTGTCCGTTTTTAATCAAACAACAGCTTTTTACTAAATGGATATTATATTATTTACGGTACTTATAACAAAAACCTATTTTTACTATTTTCGTTTGTCTATCGGCCCGCTTGTGTCAGTTTTACTGACAGATAAGTTATATAGAATAAGAAACTTAGGATAGTTTTGTTTTAGACTAACTGTTACCTGCGAATTCGACTGTGTGGAATTTAGCAAAAAAAAAAAAAACGTTTTTACAGTGTAAAAATGCACGTTGGGTGTGCTCAGTTTTGGACACAAGTTTGCTCCAAATTAATTTCTTTTTCTAAAATTATAATATCTTATGTTACTTACTCCCTATAGGTCTATAACATCATCAACCTGCTAATTGCTGCAGAAACTTCCGTCAAAATCTCCATCTGCGTACACATAACTATGTATTAAAAAACAAAGTCCTCTGCTATGTCTGTCTATCTGTCTGTCAGTTCGCGATAAACCCAAAAACTACGCAACGGAGTTTTATGCGGTTTGCACCTGTAGATAAATTGATTCATGAGCAAAGGTTAAGGTATATAATTTGTCAAGGTTTTTTTTAATTATCAGGGCCGGATAACGTCCTCCTGGCGCTAATAATGAACTAAAGAAGTCAGGTGATTATAAAATGAACAAAAATTCTTTTACTAAATTCCACGTGGACGAAATCGCGGGTAACAATTAGTATCTAAATAATTCATTTTAGTAGGCGTCTTTACGGTTCGCGACAAGGGCCGAATCGTTCGTCCATACAAAAATAGGTGAGACTAATAGATCCCACATAATCTCATGAAACCGGTATCAGCGATACCGGTTAACGCGAGATGACCCCTGTACATTAAATCAATGTTAATTTATACAAATTTATGTGAGAAATAAATAATAACCGATGCCCTCTAGATGAGACATAAACATAACCTTAACATACGTTGACCTGTGCACTCGAAAATTGTTATAGTGTTAAATGGATTGATTAGTAGTGAGTTCTAAGAAAAGTGTGTCGTGAAAATTCATAGTACAAACATGGAAGCAATATGTTTAAAGATTTCCAGTGATCAATTTTTATAGGTATGCGCTTTATATTTCAAGTAGGTACCTACTTTATTTAAAATATTATTAACTTTGTAATAGCTACTGTAATAACTTTTATTTGATAATAGTTAGTGTTTTAACTGTTTATGGCCACATTTTTTTTTTTCTGGAGTAATGTAATAAAATATTTTTATTTGTATATAACCATAAATAGATAATTTGATAAAATTGAAACTCCATTGTAGGAGTTTCTTGCGGTGTCTTAGTCATGTCGTCTGTCATGTAGTATTTTTATATTTTTCTAGTGGGCCCGGCGGACGATGCCCCGCCCTGATAATTAAAAAAAACTTTGACGATTTATATATCTAAACCTACCTCATGAATCACTCTACTTGTGAAAACCGCATGAAAAATAAGTTAAATCGTTTTTATGTTAAGCGCGAACAGACAGACAGACAGGCGTGGCAAAGGACTTTGTTTTATAATTGTTCGGAGTTAAACAATCTAACGAGTCGAAGGACCATGAAGAAAGAGATATTTTTATTTTGTAAATGTTTATTTTGTAAATGGTTATTAATAATCAGCCACTAATGGTTAATAGCGAACAGCGGTGTTGAGTCGCTCGTGGCTGATTGCGAACTAAACTAATACAAATATATTGCCTTAATAATAAAATGCAAAAGTGCACGCAGTGCACAAATCATACAGAATACCTAACGAGCCGTTCGGTTGTTTAACTCCGAACAATAATAGTGTGATTCATAATCTTGTGTTATTGCACTCTATATTTTGTAATATGGCATTTTACGTAATAGATTTAGGTTATCGTGCGTAGGTGAAGAGGATAGAAAATAATACCACGGAGCTTGAATTCTGAGATGCCACAAACACTCCCTGGAAAGTTCTAACAAGTTCTAGAACATTGAAAGTATCACAAGAAACTTGTAATATTATTACGTACTTGACAATGCTAATAATGATATTGACGAATGGTTACCAAAGTTGAAATTTTTTTTTTAAATTATAACTGTTATTTATTGAGACCAATATCTAGCCATAGGTAGATATAATGTCTGTTTTGTTCGGTCAAATCTCCATAATAGCTGAACCGATTTTGAGGAGTCTTTTAGTGGTAGATGCAACACTTTTCATAGTATTATTTAAGCAATACTCGGTAGGTGGTAGAACCACGCTGAAACGATTACTGGTGTCAGCATGAATGGGTCGGCTCGCCCGGGGTAGTACCACCCTCTCACAGAAAACCGATGTGAAGTGCTGCGTTTCGTTCAGTCAGTGAGAGCACCGGAGGCCCACCTCTCTTCCACTTCATCCTCTCCACTTCCGCTTCCCTTCTTCCCCCTCATACACAGGCTAGCAACGCACTTGCGACTCCCCTGGTGTTGCAAGTGTCTATGGACGGTGGGATCACTTAACATCAGGTGACCCACCTGTCCGTTTGCCTCCTATGGCATAAAAAAAGCAATATATCGTTACGATTTTCATAGAGATTAGGCAGTACAGATAAAATTAAGACAGGCGATTGTCGAAACAACCAGAATATATAAGAAATTGCGAGTTTAATACTCTAATACGCGTAAGAGTGAGTGAATGTGTGTCACTCTGATTAACTAATTATATAAATGATTATTAGAAATTTTTAAATTCAAGATTACATTTTAAAATTTAAATGAAATTAACATTATTATATAAGTATTAGGGTGTGCTAAAAAAGTAACGTATATTACTGTTATACTAATATCTTTCAATAACTTATAGTTACACGTTACAAAAGAAATCATGTGACCAGGCATTTACATCGCCAGGTTAATACATTATATACATGCGAAGCCGGGTCGGCTTGTAATTCGTAATAGTAAAGAAATTGAGTCCGTCTTCTTGTCCGTAGTCCGGTGAAGCTGTTAAGACCTTGATAGGCAAATAGCGTAATCAGGTCGAAACAAAAAAAAACCGTCTTCTCATTATCATTTTAACACAAAATTTCTAAAACGATCACCAAATATATATGTAGTTAAACAATTTGAAGAAGGGCAGAGACTGGTTTTCATTCTGAATATACCGAAAAATACACATCTAGAATCGCGGGAAAAGTGCCGTTAATAATATTGCAATAAGAAATAAAAACGAAAACTTTTTCGAAGTTTAAAAATAATAATTGATACGGATTAATAGCGTTTCTATTTTCAATTCGTTTCTAAATTAGAGTTAAGTATAAAATTGAGAAAAAAAAAACAGAAAATGGCCGCACCGGGATCGTCAAGGGGGTGGGAATTTTAAATGTTCCTAACACAGACGCAATAGTCAGCGCGATGATGGGACGGGGGTGGTAACTATCATTGGACTATAACATACACTACGCACCACCTTTATTTGAGCTCTACGGTTACAAGCGGTTAAGTGAACGGAAATACCGGAGCGATGTCAAGATAAACCGGTCGCAAACACGCCCGCAGCAAAAACTACACGCACACAGTGCCGCGTCGCGCCTCTCCGGCAAGGGGTCGGGACGTGGTAGGCATAAAATTCGAAAATATACCTACACCGGCGATTGTTCCTCCAGTGTGCACCGCAAATGAGATGCCACGCGAACTGGAATGAATGCATGATTTCGCTTTATTTGACTTTCGCATCTATTCTGCAGATGCGTTTATAAAACGCCATGTTACACGATTAACGAATTTAAACAATGATATAACGGTTTAATTTGTGTAATTGCATCGAATATTTCGTTATAAAGATCTTAATTATAATTTAAACTAAGGTAAATGGAAACGTAGAAGAGATTACCAGCTTGAGAGATCAGGCACCTTGTGTACAATTTCGTATCCACGTCGATAAATGCAACGTCCGAGAGCGTTACAATAGCGCTTTCGATGTAACTGTTAACTATCTTTAAATGTGACCTCTGAATTCCAGCGAGTTCCGGGAGATATTTAAATCAAGTATTTCATATATTAGTATTAAATATATAATATATCCATCCAAAGGTTACCTACGTTGGCTTTACAAAAAAATGGGGGTTTACAATTCGTAAGCGGAGTCCACGAAAATGTATCTGTTTTCGATAGTAAAGAACTACTACTGGCTTGACTTCACCTATCAATGCAGGCAGATAATATTTTAAGAAGCTCATCGACTGTTAGGTACTTTTAAATACTTGCACTCACATCACAGTTGATGTTATTTAATGTTAACGAAATCAATTCTCATTTTTTTTTTCCAAAACTATTAATTCGTATTTGGAACTCAGTCGCAATGCAAGTTTCCATTATTTTATCTAACCTTCACATATTTGCCGACTTTTTGGAATATGGTAGAAATGTAGACAAGGGGTCAACCGGTACCACATAAATTTTGAATGTGGTCTATGAGAAAAAAGTCTGGAAACCTCTGCTGTAGATTGTTGTTTTGAGTAGAAATTTGTATAAAAACTAAGTCCAAAAACAGTTTTTTAGGTGTTAGGATTTATTTACCTGCGAGGAAGTCGTCTCACAGAAGGAGGTGGTGGAGAGTGTTCGTGAGCAAGATCCTCAAAGTGACCCTCTCCACCAACGGAGGACAGGCAGGAGGAGGCGGCAGTTTGATCGCCTCCTCCCACCGTAGCTGGACCGGGGAGGATGGGTCGGGGGACCCATCTTCCCATTGCACAGGTTCGGCGGACGGAGGAGACGGCCGGTGTGTACCCGGCTGTCTCCTAACAAGACGGGGCCCGGCAGCGGCGCTTTCGCTGCTGGGCCAACCGCTGGGGCGGCACGATGAAGTCTATAGAGATCTCGTGCCGCCCCAACTATAGCGGCAGACGTACACCGTGGGGTTTTAGTCCGTTCGACTCGGACATAACCCACCCTCTCCCCCGGGAGGGTGGCGTATCCATAAGGGATTTCCCCACGTTAAAAAAAAAAGGTGTTAGGATTTATAACAAAGTCCCAAAACACATTACCGATTTGCCGGATAGTGAGTTCAAGAACCATGTCAAGCGGGCTTTAATATCTAAAGGCTATATTATAGGGGGGATCAATATGTGAACGATTATAACGTCTGGAAATGACGCCCCTCTCTGTGTATCCACTAATAACAAATGTAAATATTTATGTTTTGTAAAAATATATAACATGAAAAGATAAACCAGATCGAGTTTCTTGCCGGTTCTACACGATGACTGGGTCGTTTTCCGAACCGGTGGTAGCTTTGACGTTCATAAGCGCCTTCTCAGGGCCTAAATTGAATAAAGGATATTTAGATTTTGTTTTTAAAAACTCGACAATTTTATCTAATTTCTTTTATACAATCACAATCAATAAAATGATGACATATCAATGTCATTTTATTTGCATTTATTTTTCTATTATAGTTTTCATATTTTATATTATTTTAATGGTTTATAATTATATCTAATATTATATTATTATTACTGTGAAAACTCTGAACCCACGAATCCTGAAAAAAAAACACGAAAGTGCAGCCCTCGGGAATAGTCTATAGTTGGCTAGTTTTCTGTTACATACAAATGGCAAGCAAACCATAATCTTGAAAAACTTCGTTTGTAACCGGAACGGTGGTGCCGCTCAAGCGGACACTATAAATAGCCTACCAAAGGTAAAGCTAAAAGATCCCATCAGTCTTCGTAACTAAATAATAATAATCATAAATACAATGGTACAACAAAATAATCCCAAGGAGGGTTGATGTCAGGCAGGCGGCCGATTGTAAAAAGTAAGCCAAATCATATACCACAACATGACAAACATATTGTACCGACCCTACTTATGTGGGATAAGGGTAAGAAGAAGAAGACAAATCACAGTGACCGCTTTTACGTAACAAGGCAAACTAAAACTGTTAGGCACGACATGCGAAATAATCTTATTTGAATTAAATAATTTAGTCATCGACGGTAAATGTACCGTAGATATATATCTACTTCAACGGTTAAAGTAACAAATATTCTGTAAATTAAGACTAAATGGAACTGGCTCTCAAGCAGGCACAGCTGTCGGAACACTCCTATAAGCGCTTCGCGACAAACTTTAAACAGACGGTTAACATTGCTATGATTTCATCACGTTTCATTTTACTGTCTTATTGCTGGATGCGAATATACGTTGAACGACTTTGTATATGAAAACGAACACCGAATGGTTATTATTTGGATCTTAACTATCCTATTAGTAGTTCGGAGAAGCTATGAAGACCCGTCAGCCCAATAGCGTAGTGAGTTCGAAAAAAAAACTATCAACGCGGGTGGCGGTTATTTCATAGAAATGTATTCCTCTGCTTTATCCCTGGATAATGAAATTAAAGCAAACATATTTATACGATGCAATCTTTATCTGTTACTGGCATATTCCTATGTTTTGTTTTTTTCCAAAAACTATACACTTATTAATATATAAGACTTGGATTCCTTTTAAAAGTTAGATAAACATTTAAATTTCGAGTCACATATAGATAGAGTGCGAAACAAAGCCGCTATGGTCTTGGGTCGCCTCCATCCGTTGCTTTGTCATAGGAGTAAGATGTCCCTCAGACACAAGCTCACTTTGTATAAGACGTATAACCGTCCCGTGATGACATATAGCAGTCCCGTTTTTGCGCATATGTCGAAAGATAATTTTCATAAGTTGCAGGTTCTTCAAAACCGCGTTTTACGTAAAGTAACCGGTGGCCGTGGTACATCCGGAGAGTTGATCTACATAGGGACCTAGAGATGCCTTCTATCTGGGCGTACGTAAAATCACTTACGATTAGTTATTTTGAAAAAGCCGCGAATCATCCCAGTCCGTTAGTGGTATCCGCCGCAAAATACGAACCCGTACCAAACGCTGCGCGTTGTAAAAGACGCCCGCGACATATTTTTACCGACCCTCCCGATGAAATAACGGCAGTGAACGATCAGTACAAGCCTATCTCTCCAAACAGAGCGTGCTCACGCCCACGCCTGCGTAACCACAGATCACGCCGCCGTGGTCTAGGGATAAATTTCGCTCCCGCACACCAGACTAGGCCCCCCTCGGCAACTGCTCAAGCCTAGGTCCGTTCCCTCGGCGTGGAGCCCTTGAGTACGCTGCTCGCGCGATACAGTGACATAAAATCTTACATCACTGCGACAACATTACTCATGTCACCTCCACACACGTGCACGCATACACGCTTACACATGCAAATGGAAGGGTTTTATCTTTTTTCCCTTATCAAACTGAAATAGTTTAGAATATTATTCGATACGAAATATATATAAGAGTTGTTGAGTTATGTATGCTTGGTACAGATATATGTTTCAACAACTCATATATGTATGAATAGTTAGCTTAGCTTAGGTTAGCTTACTTAGGTCGCGAATTGCATGTATCAGGCAACAGCCAAAGCCGAAGTGTGCCGCGCACCCTTGAGCTAGTTGTCAAAATAAAATCGGCTGAGTGCCTTAAGCGCTCGCCTTAGTAGTCCGGTGATGCTGTTAAGACCTTGCTTGGTCAATAGCGTAGTCAATTCGAAAAAAAAAACCTTTTAAAAGTACTAAAATTACCCAATTATATCGCCGTTTTCAGACATTCAACAAACAAATCATAATAATCAAATCAAAATCATATATATGTTCGTATATAATAGATTCTATATTACTCTATATAAATATAATAAATTCGTAGGTAATAAATAGACCAGAAACATACAGACAACGAAAGGCCTTCTAATTTTAATTTAATAAAATAACGGAAATTAATTGTTTTTTGAAGGAGGGAATAGCGAAATACTGTATGTATAACTCATGATTTCATATATTTTGTGTAGTTGTATGGTCTAACTTATTAGAACTGCAGTTGTCTCTGTCGCACTGTATTTAATATTTTGGCGAATTCTAGCAGCAATCAGCAATATAACCCTGTTTTAATTCATGATTCGAATTTCTTGCAGAGCGGAGTTTATCTCTTCAGTGGAAGAATAATCTTTTAGGTTACTAGTATTATTTTTTCAGACGAGAAATGCATGTCCTCAAGCATTTCGTTTGCGACGACCGTTTTATATTATTAAATTATATCGACATAAATATGTGTGTTACAATTGATAATCAGAATAAAACTAGCGCGTTTCGTGCCTCTTTATTGTACTGTATCGTTTAAACACATGACAGAAAGAGATAACTAGATAAATTTAATCATGTTTATATCGCGTTCAGAAAAATCTCATTAAATACTAATCTTATTAAATATACAGTGTAAAAAATTTATAATGTCGTTCGTTGTATTCGAAAACTTCCTATAACGTAGAAATCAGTTCAGTGTGGTTGGTTTACTTACGATATATTTATTCATTTTCATAGCGTAACAGACGTTCTCTATTACGCAAAAATACGTTTATAATTTAGATGTTAGTAAATACTTCCAGTCATTATTATCAATCCATACTAATATTATAAAGTTGAAGAGTTTGTTTGCTTGAACGCGCTAATCTCAAGAACTAGACAGCTCATTTATCGTGGAAGGTTATATATATATCATCACGCAAACACAATAGAAGCGTAGCGCAAATTACGAATTGGGTTTTTTGTTTCCTTTTGAGAGCTTCTGCTGCGTGTTAGCCCAAAGTAACTAATCCACGCGGAGGAAGTCGCGTGCAGAAGCTAGTGTTATATACAATGCGTCTATGAACGTAGGTTCGAATCCTTGCCAAGGAGCCGGACCTTTCGGTAAAGGAGAATCCATGACAGGGCGGTGGGGCTTTACTAAGCCCATCTGAATAGCTAACACCTTGAAAATATGTCGTATAGCACCTAGAGGCGTGTTCCAGCACACTTGATAGTCAGTCCTTCCCTAAGTTTAGCGTGTTAACAATCTCGGACATCGTCCTTTTATCATTAGTTGAGGTTGTGGTCGAACACTAAAACTAATAAGGTATTAATAGAATGTTATCAGTATAGAAAAGGCTACGGTTAAAACTTAGAAGTACCGAAATTTATAAGAAAACTGAGATTGTAAATAGCCACCTTGCTGATGTTAGTCGAGAAGAAAACGTGTGCCATTACTCTTAAATTGTAATATCAATTGTAAGTTTTGTTTTCAATTGCTAAATAGTAAATATACTAGATACTGTTATTATTCATCATCTTGTTACCCTTATCCCACCTAAGTAGGGTCGGCACAACATGTTTTCTTTTTCCACGCTCGCCTCAGTATTCACACCTTTTACACACAAGTCATTTTTCACACAATCCGTCCATACCTTTTTCGGTCTTCCTCTACTCCTATATCGATCGACCATCATACTCAAAACTTTTCTAGTTACATGGTCTTCATCTCTCGTTGTGACATGCCCATACCATGCTAACCTATTACTCCTTAACTTCTCTGTCACTGGTGCTATTTTCAAGTTTCCTCTGATATATTCATTCTAGTTACACCACACATCCACCTTAACATTCGCATCTCTACCACATTTAGTTTTCTCTCATCCATCACAGACGCTGTTATTATTCATATTACATAAAAACATTATATTAGGAATAATTACAATAATGTTCCTACAATTAATAAATTCAACCAAGTACATAACGAAAAGTTGGATACTGGCATCCAGGATACAAAATACTTTTAACCGGATCCAATTAACCTAAGTGAATAAGGCTGTAATATGCTTAATAAGCGCTATTGTCATAATTTCGAAAATCACAACAAATTGCATGGCACATTACCTTGCTGCAGTACGCTAAATAGTGATTTTTGTAGCGAGCCTCAATATATCACTACGCGTCGGTAGCAGAATGTCACGCGCGACGCACACCGACTCGCCAGTCAGTACGCACACATGCGCGCGCCATCATCGTCAACATTTATTGTGTACGGTTAGAAAAAAAAAAACAAAAAATATATAAATGCTGAATATCAATAACGATATACAGAATAACATAGGTGACACGGTCAAATTATCAAGGAATCATTATAAAAATATCAAAAGAGACCTTGAATACAGTATTTATATTGATTTGACAAATTTATCTCTAGTTGAATAGTTTTATAGCGAGTAGAAAATAATCCAAGTAACGATATATAGAAGCAGGTAGCCGGTTACTATAGTTTTGTTGTTTTTCATTACATATTATGACATACATTACGATATATTTACGATATACATTATGGTATACATTATATTATGAATTACATATTAGGTAGATCATGTATAAAAGAGTAACGGACTGACTGACTCATATATCAACGCATAGCACAAAATATTAAAAAATTGCATGCCTATTCCTTTTACCTTCTAGATGAGCAATGAGGTCGCATTTTTGGAAATTCAACCTCTAAAGTTGTGATAATGGGATGAAAGTTTGTATGAAAATCTGTATTTTTTTATCAGTCAGTAGTTCCTTTATATTATTTTATATTAGATATAAAAGTCAAGAGAACTTGCCAGCATTAAATAAATGTAAATTCCAAGACTGCATTACTGAGCACCATGAAAGTTGCCAGACCTAAGTGTTTTCTCATGATAATATAAATCGCCACTAGGGGACTTTACTCTATATTATATTTTTATTTATTTATTTCCGGCTGTGAATGTAGTTTTTGTATGGATGAGTATTTGTTAAGTCGTTTGTGTATCAATAGATGGCGCTATACAATATATTAGTACAGCTGTATCGCGGTGTCGCCAAATTCATGATTTTACCGGTGCTGGTTTGCACTTGCGGATTTTTAAATCCCAGCCGCTAGATGGCTTCTGTACCTAATTAGTAAGTGTTTCTATCTCTCAGTCGATGTCCTTAAATTTTCATAAAAATCGATCCAAATATATCGAAATATAATCAAAATTTTATCGACGATTCTATAAACCCCCTATAGTTGCCCCAACAGCTTTATTTTTATACTAGCAGGCCCAGCGGACGAGTGGCCCTACCCTGACAAATAATATGCCTAAAACTTCCTCATTAATTACTTTATCCACTGGTGAAAACTGCATGAAAATCCGTTCAGTAGTTTTGGAGTTTATCGCGAACAGACAGACAGATGTGGCGGAGGACTTTGTTTTATAATATGTTCTTATATATAAGTTACATTAAAACCTTCATTTAAATTCGTCCAATATTCTTTGAGTAGAGTATCATAAATCAATCAAATAGGATATAATAGAAAAAGAAGTTTATATGCGTGCGGTACCCCCCGGTGGGTATTTCGAAAGTGTGAGCTCGCTCCGTTATTAGTCCGCCTGGCCGTTCTGTATAGGTTTTCACAATTTTGAGTCGAGCCGAGACACTCAATGCGCTATGTCATTTTCTATGATTAATAGCGCTGTGCTCCCCGCCCGCCCACAGCCTTCATATATTACCGCTGTGATTATGACCGTCCAACTTAATTATGTTTATGAATTATTTATTCATGAATAGAAGTTACTGTTACTGACCTTTGTATTTACTTCGACAGTTGTTCTTTCTTTTATATAATACTAACTATTGTTCACAACTTCGCTCCTGTAAATTGGACCTATTACTTAGGAACAATACTTTTTCTCTGGATTAAATGTGGTCTTGTCCTTTTTTATACAATGTGGGCAATACTCTAACACCGTGTGTTCAAAATTTTATATTGATCGGTTGAGTAGGTAACAAACAAAAATCAATATAAACAAGCAGAATCTCAATCGGTTATAGGTAATATTACCAAGGACTAAATATGCTTCGTAGGTATTTATTATTATTTGTTGTAATAAATAGTTACCTTATAGAAAAAGTAGCTACTGTTAGCGGCTTCGCTCGCTTTAATAGAGATGAGTTATATCTCAGGAACAGTACCATTTCAAGATTAAAGGTACACTATACTCTTTTCTGTACCCCTGCCAAAGTATATGCCGAATTGCATAATGATTGGATGAGAAGTTAATGTGTGAAAGCGTATCAAAAAAACAACCATACAAACCAACAAAGTCATATTCCCATTTATAGTATTAGTTAGGATGGCTATCATGTAAATATCTACATATATCAACTTTCATAAGGAGCGGCTGAACGGTATAGAATTTGATGTGCTGCAACGCCATCTAGTGATCGATCTTGCAATATTGGACTTTATCAATTTCAAATACAATATCAGCCTTTTGATATAAGTATAAACTGCACGTATCTACCTTTTGATTTGCTAATATATAAATGCCATTTTGTTAAATTCATTTTGGTCTATCTACTAATAATTGCTATAAAATGTTACTTAAGTTCTACAATTTATTAAGCCGCCTTTTTCAAAACCTTCTGTGAAAATAATAATAAATTCATGGCATTTTTAAATGAGATTTTTTACTATTAATATACCTTGAAAATACATCTGCCTTTTTTCGTCATATTGTATCCAACATTATCATAGTCTCACCCAATACTATAAATCTGGAATAGGCGCTGGTGGTCATGGTTTGGCGTCATATTATAGACTTATTTATAAATAATTAGCAAAATGTGTTGACTATTAATTCATACATTCAGTGAATAAAACAGGAATATGTTTTACAGAGATTATTAATGCATAATAGCTTCATTAAAATCAACATTCATTTATTATTAATCAGTATATTGCTAGTAATCAAAATAAACGTTAAAACTACCACAAAGCTTTACGTGAATACTAAAAGGTCGGTTAGGCCTAAAAACGTGGATTTCAGCCCTCATCCCGTAGCGCCCCCCGGCGGGTGGGGTCGCCGCGCCCGCACTATGCCCACGCCACTTGACGGCCGCGACGCTAGAATATTAATGTTCGTACTTAATTGAATATTTTTGACTTATCGATTTTTTTACTGGCTGTACTGACAGCGGTCATTTAGTTTATTTTTAGTTTTTTTTTTACATTTGTGTGGAGCAAGGTATCTGTTTGTTTCGTTATTATTAGGTTTAGAATTTAAGATAGAAAACCCTAATACCACAGTGCGTTGCGATGTATTTCACCCACATCGAAAATTTAATTAATCTTTTTATGCCTGTTGGGAAAAAAATCCCGGCTACTGTCAAAAGTATTTATGTGCTGTTAAAATTATTAAGCCCTACAGAAAGCGTAGTACAAAAGAAGAAGAAATAACCACCGATCACGCCACGCTGCCGTGGATACGTAATTAACTTCGTTCCCGTACAACCATCGCGGTCTCTGCAACAGCGTCTCAAGCCTAGGATCGATCGAGTGAAGTAGTTATAGTAGAGTATTCATGTACGCTGCTAATGAGATATAGTGACACTGCATTCAATAGGGTATAGAGTTAGGGCATCTGCATAGAGTTAGGGTCAGTAGTTTCAGTAAGGGACCTCCTTTTTGTTTCTTTTCGGTTAAATAGTTAAAACAATATTGTCAAATTCAAAACACATGTACGCATCCTTGCGGTTCACATAAAGGTACGCATGTTTGTTTCACTAACGTATACATGCATGTATAGCTAAGTTCGAGTTATAATATTGAATGGTACACAACAATCCAAGCCGAAGTTCAGCCACTTTGCCACCTTTGCGTTAGTTGCTATTCAGTTGAAAGTCTAATACACTCGTCTAAACACGTCCGGTGAAGCTGTTAATATCCGTTAGGCCAACAGCACATAGTCAGCTGGAAAAAAAGAGAGGGGATTATTATCACATTGATCGTCGAACCGTTTACAACTCTAAAGACAATTCGTAATATTCAGTACCTACTGTATTAATGTATCTGCTACTAAATGTAAACGCTTTTATTATTGATACCTTCTTTTTTTTTATTGTAGCTTGGCAAAATGACTGTGCTGTGCCTGATGGTAAGCACAGTACAATCCAAAAACAAATCCTAATTGGTATTGACAGACAAATCAATTAAATGATAAAGATTACGTCACCACAGGTTGACGTCATACATTATAATTACCTGTTCAACGTTCCTCCTATAGTAATTTTTTTTTACTGTTTTTACCATTTTATAATATAATAATATATTTTATAATAACTTCGTCTGCTTAAAATCAGTTTCTACCAGTTTATTTTGTATTTCCAAACTCCAAAAATTTTAAAAACCTAGATGCTGATTGCAGCGACACCAACCGTTTTAAATTGGGAAACCAAACAGTTCAGCGACCCACTCAAATACATAATGTCTTCCCAGTACCCCCTAGATAGCTTCTATGCCACTCACGACCGCGCCTTACTTACTACTTACTTACACTTACTACTGTAATAGGCTCAGCGACAGCGACAACGCAATAATTTTATCAACTTATAGTTTTTATTTCGCATTATCTTCTGACCAACTTCACCAATTAACATGGTATACAAAGTAAACTATATCTCCATGAAATCTCCATTTTTATTTAGCTATTTGTTTTTATAAGTGGACTTTATTGTAAAGCTAAAGGTAATGAATATTTTTGCTACAGATGTTATTCCTTTGTTTCAAACCATTTAATTGGCGCACGTCATATTATTGCATTGTTGCCGATTATAATTACATTTATTGTGATTAATTATTAAAAATATAAATATTTGCCAAAATAATAAGTAATCTTTAGCACTGAGAGTTAATACACCTTTCTACTTTTTTCTACCTCAACCTTTCAGATATAATTTATAAAATAAGATCAATAGGATCAGGGATTATTAACCCAAACACCCAAACTTTACCTGTCTTTACAATATTAGTACACATATAGTATTTAATGGCAACTGCAAACGCCTAAACTAATTATTCTAATCGTAAATTTACAACCCTGCACCGTACGATTCCAATACTTATCAGTATGTGAAAAAGAAATTTTATCAAATATCGAAACAACACATGTACTGACAAAACTCTATTAGATACTTTTGAGGCTTATTTTTTATATCGTAATATAATATTGTGTAGGTTTATGTTTTCTAAAAAAATCTTCTGACCTTGATTCTGGAATCACTCATTGTTTAGCAAGGCCGTAATAGCTAGGTAATTTTTTCAAAAATAAACATAAGTTTACTCAATTTTTGTCTTTGTGCTCCATATTTTGTTACTACTGGGTGTCAGGTTAGACGCCGGCAACATTTTTACAGGACAATCATTAGTCATTTTTAGTTCTAAATAAATTAAAAAGTAGATGCATTTTATTTGACCTAATTATCTCGAGAAAAGCATAACTAGTTTTCACTCTGCATCAGATGATTTATTCAAAAAGCACGATGAATCATCGTTTTCAAAGTGCGCCACATGATTAGAATAAAGATAACAATGTGCATGAAATGCTTAATGTAACTAAAGTATTTAATTTGATAATTATTAGTACTGTATCCGTCTCATTAGCTTTCAAATTGTACGTCACCTTTTTTTAGAAAATATAGTGAGTATAGTGGGTTACCCTTAAAAAATGCATTCACAGACTTCTTTGTAGATCTATAAAAGGGGAATATCCCAACATACATTGTTTTGTTATATCTCAAAAGGATTAGGCAGCGTTTTCGATGAAAACTCTGAGGTGGCTTGACTTTTTCCGATATGTCCAACAATTATGGTTATATTTAAACCCAACCCAATACGTCTAAATAGCTTTAGAATTGTATGTCATTTTTTTTAAACATAATGAGTATAGTGCTATCCTTAAAAGATAGATATATGCCCTCATAGACTCTTTTGTAGATCTATATTTTCTTTGTTGTTTCATTATTTATACCTGGCTAAAAAGAAAAAGAAAAATGTATCATGTCATTGTCATTATATTAAATCGTCAAAACATTTTGCAATGGACGTAATTATTTTAACCTATACATACAAAAGTAAACCTTAATACATTTACCCAACATACATTGTTATATCTCAAAAGGATTAGGCAGCGGTTTCGATGAAAACTCCCAATCGGTTTGAATTTTTCCGACTTGTCCAACAATTATCATTATATTTCAACCAACCTATATAAAACCTTGACAAATTTATATACTAAAACGTTCCTCATGAATTACTTTATCCACTGGTGAAAACCGTATGAAGATCTGTTCAGTAGTTTTTGAGTTTATCGTGAACAGACAGACAGACAGACGCGGTTGGGGACTTTGTTTTATACTATGTAATGATAATGATTTCATGCGTGTTTTACATGTGTGTTTTAAATTACCAATATACCTTATAGCAAAATTCTAATAAGTTCTAATTAAAAAAAAAACCTATGAGAAAATGACCAGCTTTCGATAGCGGATAAGTATTTAAAATTTTAATCAAATAATTTTGTTCGTAATTAGAGTGAAAACAAATTTCACATAATACTTGTCATATGTATGTCATAATTACTTGGATTTTAATTCATCTCATGATTCTTGTTGAACAAGAACATGAAGTATTACGTTATGGTGAGTTTTTATTTATACAACCTCATAATTCAATTCATATGTTATATTCACTCATAGAAACAATACTTGTAGTTTCTATGAGATTTAATCACCTTTTAGAAATGGAATATAACACAGGAATCGCATTCGTCCATAATTAATTAACCTTCAAAATTAATTCCCCGATCGTTAATAACACCGTACAATGTTATCTTAACAAATTGACGCCCGGTTACACAGAGACAAAACGGGGCAACTCCGAATTTTACAATTTTGCGCTCCAATGTTTAGCGGTGTTTATGAGGGGTGCAAAACGGGAGGGAGGGGTAAGTGGGCGCTTATAGTAAAGGGGGGGAAAGGATAAGACTGACCGAAACCCCCGACACTTAGATATATTTGTGCGCGATGTGGACCCCAAAAGATACGAATCTGCGGGTATGTGTGCGTCAACTCTCTAGTGACGATGTTCGGAAAGCTTTGTGATATAATAAAGGCTTCGTTTATGCTTAGTTTCGGCGCTTTGGGATGTTGGTTTACAGGCACCGTTGAGATATTAAATTCAACAGTCTGTTTGTGTCTAGCTGTTTGTTAGCTTTCATCAAAAAATTATTTGGCTGAAATATTAAAGACCAGTTTTTTCCTGTGACTTCGCTGACGTTAATATAGATTTGATCTATGGCTCAGAAGCATACCTTTTTATGGATGAAATTTACCCTCTTTTCGTTTCTGTACCCCTGAGAGCGTATTGCATGTATATGCAAGATTTCATGATGATTGTTCAAGTAGTTAAGGCATGAAAGGGTAACATACAAACTCATGTTAGGCGTTATAATATTAATATTACTATTAGGAATAATTAGGACAGTTAGGATAGTATTGAATTATTAGTTGACGAAAGTATGTAATTAAGTCGAATAACAGTTAGTAGGTTCATCCATCGGGCCATGGAAGCTCCGGCGCGGCATATTGTGGATTATAACCTAAAGATGGCGATAGGGGACCGGAATAAAAACCGCCATAAAGGCAATAACGTCTTTAAAAAAAATATCCGTCATAAAATAGTTAAATGAAATCATAAAAAAATAAAGAAATAAATATATATATAAAAAAAAACACCCAATAGATGCTCACAGATACGATTTTTAACTTACACATTAAATAAAATGATAGCAAAAAAATGGTGCGGACCCAGAGTCTGCAGATACGAAGTAAAAGAATAAACATCTTAAGACTTGAGACACCCAAGCCAACCTCACCTGCACGTGGTGCACCCTGCTGAATAACGAACGAGGCAATGGCGAAAGCGGGGTGGTAGGGTTTTAGAGCCTGACTGGGTCGCAATCACCATGTTTATGGCGAAAAAGCCCGTAATAGTGATTCGCTTCTGCGGGTCGCGTTTCGGGATCAGCCTGTGCATATCCAGCCTTTCGCAGGCCGGCATGACAGCGGCGACCGGCGATGAATAGTGTGTCACTCGGTGGTCGCCATTGTTTTTAGATTGTACTGTGCTTACCATCAGGCACAGTGCAGTCATTTTGCCGTGATACAATAAAAAAATGAAAAAATAGTATAAATTTGTTTGTCGCTTCACCACTACAACTGTACGTTCTTGAAACAATGAGCAATTTACATAAACTACAATAGAATAAAAAAAACAGTAAATCATTTTATAACAATTGTTCTAATGATAGCGATAATTATCATTATTGTGAAATTACAGAAATTTTCTTTTATTCCATGTAGTTTAAATATTTGTGTAGCAAAACGTATGTGTGTACTTATGTACGCACGTAAGAAGTTATACTTTATCATTCTATCAACAACGTTGTTATTGTTGGTCGAAGACTTTATCTAAAAAAAAAGAAATTAAACGCAATGGTTTTAGTTTAAATAATGTAATCAAATTTAAAAGATTTTAAAATTATTTTGTATATTTATGTATGAACATATTTTTTATTTCCACTAATATAAGACGCGTGTTGAAGATTCATATATATTTGAATAACTACCTTGAATATACTTATCAGTTCTCACGAAATTTGATAGACATTTACCAATTAACTTGACGGGTCGCTCTTAGGTGTCTGTGGGCGCGTGCCCCGTAATAATTCACTCTTATTTTCGCAAACGCGCCAAAGGAAGTCAAAAATATTTCCATTATCTTGTATTATTATTAATATATCATTACATAGTATAAAACAAAGTCCCCTAACGCGTCTGTCTGTCTGTCTGTTCGCGATAAACTCAAAAACTACCGAACGGATTGTCATGCGGTTTTCGCCAGTGGATAGATTGATTGACGAGGAACGTTTTAGTATATAATTTATCAAGGATTTTTTCGTAATCAGGGCGGGACAACGTCTGCAGGGCCCGCTAGTACACGTATATATAATATATGTACAAGTATATGACCCTTCGATGTGGAATTTTTGTAGATGGTTCTAGAATTTATTTTTTGGCTTAGATTGACCCTTGCCATTTTTATGCTCTACGAGGCGAGCGACAATCATCTAGTATTTAAATATGTATAATATAAATGCGTCTAAAACTAAACTTAATATACACTTTTCTTAAAAGGAAAATTCTTAAATACACATAGCAGAATGCATTGCACAATTAAAGCGGGGTCGTGCTGTCAAATCGAATGTGTTTATCCATAGCATTTGTTGTTTAGTACGGTCCGGCGGCTATTCGTCGGCGACAGCCCGATTTAATATTCTATTTCAGACCAGAGATAAGATTAAAGTATGTAATTTCTTGCGCCCGAATGTGGGAGGCGCTTGTACTCGCCAGATCCCCGAGCAGGGTTGGAATTTAATGTTTGGGACGAAAGTAATTATTGTTCATTCTCTATTTATATATATGTATACGTAGGACTGAAATCTGAATAGTACTGTACTAAATAGTGACTACATATATGTACTGACTGGAAATTGGGTAGGCTTTCTTCAATATAATCGTTATATACAAATCATTGTTTGACTGATCACTATAAAATAACTAGAAAAGGTTTCTATACTGTTATTATTTTCAGTTTATTGTAGCTCGAAAATAGATACCGCTGCAACTAATCAATTTCTATTGAGCTCAATCAATAATCATGAAAGTTGATGTATACATTTGAATTTATAGAATTTATACGTAACTACAATTTTACTAACTTGATTATTTGTCAAAAAAAATGTAAAAGAGATACAGCTGAAGCCGCGAACAGTTAACCTCTGGATTGTCGAAACCCATAATGGTTTAAATTTTATACAAAGGAATGTAGACTTTATGATTCACTAGTCAACAGACAAATTGGCTTCAAATTTAAAAACATGACAAATCGTTATGTGATCTTTTTCTTAAAAAACAGCGGTGGAGTTGAATATACAAATAAATATCTACTTGATTAAATTCTTAAGTCTTACTGATGGTCACAATAGCCACTCCATGGCGCTTTACCTGTTGGGTTCGTATACAAAAAATCTAATACGAGGGTTCCTTATATAACGTAACGGGGTACTAAGCGACGATTTGTGAAAAGAGTTCCTCACAGGAACTATAATCGACGAAAAATAATTACTCTATGATATTTTAAAAAGATTTGATTTGTTATCTGTGATGGATAAACTCAAGAAATACTCAACCGATTATAAAATCTCTTTCAGCTATAGAAACTACATTATCAATGAGTAACGAATTGTATTTTATTTTTAAAATATAATAAAGTATAGATGGTAGTAGATAGATTAGATTAGTGAAGCTGGGAGCAAAAATTATATTTTTGTAAATATACAATTTCCCATATTTTATACCAAAAATAAAATTTGACTTTATTATTACGTGCGATTATTTAACACAACTATAGGTTTATAACTAAAAGTTTTTCTAAAAAAAGTTCAACGTAAATGAATTTTGTACAAATGTAATTGGAATCTAATAAATGGAATATAAAATCTAACAAAAATCTTATTAAAATATAGTATAAATATAATACATATATAAGATTAAATATATAACAATAATTGAAAGGAAAACTAACTCAGCGACTCTGTATATACCTTCAAATATTTGTGATTTTCAACAGGAATTACGAGTGATTTCTGGATACAGTTAGGTCAATTTTTATTAACTCTAATTCTATAATTTCTGCTTATCCTCTATTCTACACTGTAATGTAGTTAATATCCTTCGAGTTCAGTCCTACAATAATCTGAATATTACATTCAAATTGGATTGGTAGATTTTAAGTTTTGCTTGTTCAGTGACGAAATCTTTGTTTAGATATGTCAACCGCTTTAAAATGTTTGCGCAGTAAATATAATATAGAACTGTATAATAGTGTATTATTAGTTATTGACTTCTGAAAATCGGGGTACAACCAAATAAACTTTACCTATTTACAATTGTAGTGTTATCTCAATAACAATAGTAGTACCCTTTTATTTAAAACTAGCCTCTGCCCGCGACTTCGTCCGCCTGGAATAGTAATTTTGGGCTAACACGTAACGGAAGCTCTCAAGAGGAAAAAAAAAGATTTCGAAACATTCCTAATTAGTGCTCCGCTTCTATTGTTCTTAACGTGATGATATAACATATAAACTTCCTCGATAAATGAGCTATATAACACTGAAATAATTTTTCAAATCGTACCAGTAGTTCCTGAGATATTCCCCTTCTACGTCACAAACTCACAAACTTTAACTCTTTATAATATTAGTATAGATTAAATACGTTGTATCGAGTTATTATACAAGTAAGTAAATTGTAAACATTTCACACTATTACAATAACTTCAATATCACAATTGTGTAAACAGCTTCTCTTGGTATAATGTATGACTTTATGCAATTAAGCACTATTTATTATGTTCTTTATTTGCCCTTTGTTCATTACAATGCGAAGATATCTTTAGAAAGGTTTTGGATTATATGATTCTTTCAATAGATTATTTCTTTACTTCAGAAATTTTGAAGTGAATACTTTATTAGGCGCGTTAAACAGGGATACATCACGCTCGGGTCCGAGACCCTGAATCGGGTTTACTCGGCTCGAGTCGTCATCAACCACGTTCCCTGTCTAACAAAGAGTGCATCGTTCCAATTTCTTTTTTATTATTACGTATTATAATAATGTAACGGTATTATTTATGTTTTGTATATAATCAATGGAGTATTTCAAGTGTATATATTTAAATATTACTAGTAATTATTCTATATAATTAAAATGGTACGGGTTCTGTCGTTGTGAGCGCATTACGCAACAAATTTTGATCAAATATTTTTAGTTTTACTTCTTTGACACTTGGTTCTCATCTAAAAAAAATAGGAAAATAAAGCCTTTATTTCCCGAACATTTTACATTTGTGTCGCAGTAATAAACAGTGAAATACAAAAACAAATTACAATATATCTCTTGTTTCGGTGTGCCTAATAGCAAAGGACTATTTTTTTTTAACTATTATAAACTATGAATGTTTTTTTAGCGCTACAAGTGGCTATAGACATTTTGCAAAGAAAGTAGGTATATATATTCTTGTTTTAATATTTTTTCTCTTGAACATAAAATACAACACAGACGATGTCGCAGGTATCACCTAGTTATTTACATATGAACATCGACAAATGTATATAACATTTAATATATATGTATTTATTTAGACTTTTTCACTTTTATCGTATGGTCATAAACACACACCCACTATTGTCGTTTGTAATTATGAATTAAGGACTCTAATGCAAATTACAAAATTGTACCCAAAAACTTCAAAATAACAGCCCTACCATCAATTGCTGTAAGAAGTACGCCCCCTGCGCGGGTCCTGGCCGCAAACCGCTTGGCGGACCTATAATAAAACCCTCCTCGAAATCTCCCATACACCCTGGAGCCACCCCACCCACACTAAGATGACGGCCGAGTATATTGGACAATTTTCGTACAGAACATTCGTGAGTCGTGACTCGTTTGACAATTTAGATATTAGATGTGTTGAACCGTGTTCATCTTTCGTTTAGGGTTCACTTGAATACGAAATGAGGCCGCCCGAGACTCAATAATATATTCTGTTATTATTCTTTGCGAGTTTTTTAACCAGTGAATATTTTTAAAATAAATAAAGTGTATACACATCGAATGAAATTAAAAATGAAATTTCTTTTAAAACCTTTTATTTACCTTAGATTCTAATAACAATAAAAGTTAATCATTAATGACATAAATAATAAAGTCCAATATATTATTTTTGGGTTTGAATAAGCGAATTTCTAAAACAGCCTACTTATTGCTTAATATTATTGGCTATTTAGGGCAGAGACGCACTAGAAATTATTCGCCGCACGACGAAAAAACGCATTAATGTAACAGAGGATTTTAAATTGTTTTAGATGCATTTTTAATGGTGGTAGAGCCACGTTGAAACTATTACTGGTTTCAGCATGAATGGGTCGGCTCGCCCGGGGTAGTACCACCCTCTCATAGAAAACCGACGTGAAGTAACAGTGCTTGCATTGTTGCGTTTCGTTCGGTCAGTGAGAGCGCCGGAGGCCCACCTCCCCTCCCCTCTCCTCCTCTCCCTCTCCCTCCCCTAACCCCTTCCTCTCAAAGGGTGGCAACGCACTTGCGACTCCTCTGGTGTTGTTAGTGTTCATGGACGGTGGTGATCACTTAACAGCAGGTGACCCACCTGTTCGTTTGCCACTTATGACATTAAAAAAAAAAAAATGCATTTAACGACAGATTTACTGCAGCGAAAAGTCTAACAAGTTTATATGAAACGATACTGATACATGCAATTCGCGACCTATCTGAGCTAACCTAAGCTAAGCTAACTATTCATACATATATGAGTTGTTGAAACATATATGTGTACCAAGCATACATACCTCAACAACCATTATATATATTTCGTATCGGATAATATTCTAAACTATTCTAACGGACCTAGTCTTGAGCAGCTGCCGAGGGGGCCTAGTCTGGTGCCGAGGGGGGCCTAGTCTGGTACTATATAACCTATGAAGGCACATCGGGCCAATAGCACTAGACCAGTCGTACTCTACCTTTTTTTTTAAAGAGGCCACAAAAACGTTTCATTTACGGTGTTGCGGGTCGCAAACTACAAATATTTAGGTTTTAAATAAGAAAACGTAATTTCGAATTAAACACGTACCTATTAATGTAGTGAAAAATAGTTGTCCAATAAAACAAGCTTGGCATAATAACCCTTATATCATAAGGAACGTATTGCGATCGGGTTATCTGGGCTCCATTTAATTTACTCAGCGTGCTCATAGTTTGTCTGGTGGGCACGAAATTTTTAATTAATTGAAATTAAAATATAATCGTGTGGGCCAACTTTAAAGACCCGGCGGGCCGCAGGTTGAGTATAGCTGCGCTGGACAGTTTGAAAAAACCATACAAATTGGTTACAAATACGTTTTGCAAGAATGAAGTTGTATCTAGTACGAACGGACTGACGACGGACAGAGCTACAACGAAAATTAAAATGCAAATAAATCGGCGAGGCACATTAATTTCTCATCTTGCTTTTATAAGTTCTATTGATTCTTTTAATTAAAATTTATATTTTATTGCTAATGCTAACAAATTTTATAAATACGAACGTAAGTTTATTTGTTTCTCACGCTTTCATGTTCTTAACTACTGAAACAATTATTTTGAGATGTTGCTGACACGTTTTTTGGGATACAGAACAAAATTATGCGTATATCAGTGTATACACGCAGAGGAAGTGTATTTTTGGTTTATATATTATATATTACATTATATAGATTATATATAAGAATACTTATAAACTGTATATACTATACGAAGTCACGTAGCATAAATAATTAACTACACATTTACTCATTTTGGTATACTACTAGATCCACACAAACATTTATACATACTTACACATACACACAAATACACACTTAACTTACGTTTAACGCGTAACACGTAACGCAATTTTTGACTTGTCGGGTCATTCGAAGTTTCAATACCAAAACTATAGGGTATAGGGTAAAATAGTGCTGTTCCCGAGCGATAGGTCTATGCTACATTAAGGCTAAGTTCACATGACAAGTGCTTAACGCGCGTTTACAAGAACATGCATTTTATTCAGGTCGTACACATGCTAACGCGCGTTTTCATAAAGCGCGCGTTGAACGCTGCGCTGACTCTCGACAGTTACGAACGTCAACGCGCGCTTTGAGATCGTTGCTTTTCTATGTTACCGTTCACATAAGCGCGCGGTTTTGACGCGGATAACGGACAAATGTAGAAGAAACAGAACCAGGGTGGCCGCGGCAATATACGTTCAACGCCTGTTAAGCGAGCACCATGTGAACACTATACAAAAACTTTTGTGCGCGCTCAACGCGCGTTAGGCGCTTGTCATGTGAACACAGCCTAAATCAAGCGAAGCTACGAGCAAAAGCTAGTTTAAAACATTAACATTACAGAACCATAATACTAAAAATAGACAATTCCATCTTTAATTTTCTAATTGCGAAACTCATTATCAAAACAAAAACTAACCCTTTCCAAACTTGCTTAAAACGAACCCCCTCAGAAATAATGGTACCTACCTACACCCTCGCGATTTTCTTTACCACCCCAAAGGGTCAAGTCCTGCTTATTCGTAAGATCGATGGAGGGGCGAGAGATTAGGCCCCAACGATGAGGGTAGAAGCGCTCCGTCGTGAATTAAGGGCGCCCTTTGTGCGTCTCAGATGGGTAGCTCGAACTTTGCGCCTTGTTTTGACGTGTTTTATAATTAATTTGCTAGTTTCGTCCTGTAGTTTAACGAGGGTGGGCGAAATTAATTTTCATGTTATTCTCTTGAGCCAATGTGTTTGTTATGTATTTTTAGCTGTGCCTGCGACTTCGCTTGCTTGGAGCGCTATGTAAAAAAACAATTATTAATAAAATCATTTAAATGTATTAAGTCCATTTACTTATTTATTTTTCTCTCGTACTTTGTTCGAGCCGTCATTCAATCTTCAATAACTTTTGATAGAGTGAACTGATTTTAATGAAATAAAGGTTAAATATTACTAGAGGATATGCTTTATGATTTTCTCTTTTACGCTTTATCGTGAACGTAGTACTTTAGCAGCGATGCTGGTTTAAACAAACAGACAGACATTTCTAAAAATAATTAAAATGTATTATGTTATTTCTAGACACCTGCAACAAATTTTTTTTTCACAAAAATTTAAATAGTATAGACATTTTAGACTTACATATATATGCATAGTATATAGTTATAGCATAGTATTATATGAATAGATTTATATTTAAGAAAAGTACTACTTGTTCTACAGGTATATCTTTGAAGTGAAACTTCTATGGTAGTGGTATGGTAGGGTAGGGAAAAAATTTCTTTACACGTTTCACGTAAGGTAGGTATGTATTTGTGTCTATATATATATATATGTATAAGAGTAGCAGTGTAGGTGGTAGAGCCACTCTGAAGCGATTACTGGTTTCAGCATGAACGGGTTGGCTCGCCCGGGGTAGCATCATCCTCTCATAGAAAACCGACGTGAAGTAACAATGCTTGCACAAGGCCCACCTCCCCTTCCTTTCCCTAACCCCTCCCCCCTAACCCTTTCTCTCCCCCTCAACACAGGCTGGCAACGCACTTGCAACTCACCTGGTGTTGCAAGAGTCTATGGACGGTGGTGATCGCTTTACATCAGGTGGACCATCTGTTCGTTTGCCACCAATGATATAAAAAAAGAGTATGTTGAATCTGGTAGTATCCTAAAATGAGTGAATGTATACTTAAGTATTTATATTACGGGACTTCGTATGGTATCTAATTTATGAGCATTCTGAATACAGTTTAATACACACAATTCAGAGAAGTTTCACATCCTCCGCGTGGTTTATGTATCTAATCGGATTGATCTAATATCATCATCATCATCATCAGCCCGTAAGAGACCCACTGCAGGGCCATAAGCCTCTTCCCGAAGGAAGGTATGGGCGTAATCACCACGCCAGCCCACGACGTATTGGCGATTTCAAACTCTGAGAAATCCACAGTTCTATATTTTTCCCACATACAGTAGTACTACAAGAGACCGTTTCTAAGGTTCAGGTTTCCTCACGATGTTTTCCTTCACCGTCAGCCGATAGTGTTACCAATTTAAATTAGTAAATGTACGCGAATTCCGAAAAATTAGTTGGTTCAAGCCGGGGTTCGAACCTGCGGACATTGAAATAATATTCCACCGGTCAAACCACTAGGCCACCACGATTTTATATACTTTATATATCTAATATACTTTATGAAATTAATATAGTCATATAAAAATAAGTATAATTAAATTATATGATAATTATAAAATTTGCTTATTGTATGTGACCTATACATAATATTAAGGCAATCATTCACTCAAGAAGCGCTTCGCAGTTGATGTGCGCCATGTTTTTTTAGTTTTTTTTTTCGAACTGACTACGCTATTGACCAAGCAAGGTCTTAACAGCTTCACCGGACTACTAAGGCGAGCGCTTAAGGCACTCAGCCGATTTTATTTTGACAACTAGCTCAAGGGTGCGCGGCACACCTCGGCTTTGGCTGTTGCCTGATACGTGCCTTTTTTTTTTGTTTTTCCAAACTATTTATAGAAGAATGACATTACATTTTTGGATATCTGTCATGTCTGTATTTCATACTATTTGATACCAGTGGCTTAATCTATATATCTAGAAGAGGAAAAAACGTACTTAATGAAAAATTTAATAACTTTATATTAAAAGAAGATGACGTGATCCTTTGTTTAAGGAATAGGACCATGTGTTTAAGAAGTAAACCTAAGAAACTTTGATCTAAGTCTCTCCAGTAATTTTTGCATTAGGAATGCACAATGGCATACCTCTATCATTGTATTTACATGAAGTCACGAATAATCGTCAAATTCAACCAAGTCTGAATATCAAGACAAAGAAACAGAACATCTTCCAAATTTATTTTCTATTGATAAGACTAAAGCCTGTTAATGCCAACTATTTAAAAAAAAAAAGAAGAAAATCGACAGAGTAACAGAAGTGTCATTACCTGTTTTCCCTCTGACCTAAAGGTAAATATATCTATAGATAAGAATATGAAATAATAAATAACTAAATAAACATAAACATAGATAACTAACCGAAACACGAACTCCGTTAATGTGTTCCCAAACAAATATCGACGCGAGTAAATAACTTATTAACAAATTATTTACATAAAACCTGTGCTTTAATTTTAAAGTGTTTACTGTAACCTCTCTGTTTGCTACGTGCTCCCTTTGCCACGAGAATATTAAAATAAATGTTGAAAATATACTTATAACTACGTGATTTTTTAAGTAGAGTATCGAAACCTTGTAACACATTATAACACAATAGTTATGTTCTTTTTCTGTATGAAGATTGTATTATTAGTTTTTTTCCATATATGCAAATCTATATACTGATTATTAAAAATTATAAAACTTTGTTCCCCTTTTTTAAGCAAATTGCGCGAACGGATGAACGTGAAATTTGGCATAGTTAAAGTTTATATGGAGTTCATGCACAAAGCTATTTTTTATGTGAAATGAATTAAAACACATTAAAATGTACATTACTCACACTATTGCTTGAATGACTTACAACGTGACACATATATAAATGAAAATGACGTTTGCCTCCCGTCATTTTACTCTTACGTTCCAAATACTTTTTTCATCCTACATTCAATATTTTTTACATGATTTACGTTCCATATCTTACATGCCCTTTGAAATTAACTGGTTAAACTGTAGGTTAATTTATGATAATATAATATGTAAATTCATAATATACATTAATAATTTATTGATAAATAATTTATCTTTAGTAAATTTATGAAACCACTGAAATAATTATTATTCTCTTTGATCTTATTGAATGTCAAAATGAATTAGGCGACCAATAGTTATATTAAACACTTGTATCGATGGTGTAGTGGTATAATTTATGGCCTGTGAGTATTGCAGATTCAGTTTTACACAGAACAATTACCTTCTAATTTACAATATCAGTTAGGATACAACGTTTTCATAGAATATAAATAATAACCTATGGATATATTAGCGGAAACGGCGGCCGTTATCCTGCCTTAAAAAAAATATACTAAAAGTACCACCATCTCATAGAAAACTGGCGTGAAGTAACAGTGCTTGCATTGTTGCGTTTCGTTCGGTCAGTGAGAGCGTCAGAGGCCCACCTCCCCTCCCCATCCCCTCTCCTGTCCCCTCCCCCCAACCTCTCAAACACAGGCTAGCAACGCACTTGCAACTTCCCATGGTGTTAGTGTCTATTGACGGTGGTCATCACTTAACAGGTGACCCACCTGTTCGTTCGCCTCCTATGACATTAAAAAAAAACCGCAGCGCCACCTTCCGAATCCAATTGTGAATCTAAAACATTACATACAAACATCTTGAATCCATCTGAAGAACAAACATAAAAAATCATCAACATCTGTCCAGTCGTTTAGGAATTCAGTCACATACACTCGGACGGAAGAATTATATCTATTAAGATATACAATATTAATTAGGATGCAACGTCTTCATAGAATATAAACGTAATAATAACATACTAACAATATATATTTGTACGTATAAGAACTCATATATCGCATGAGCGAAGCCAGTGCGGGTCCCTAGTAAGTTATACATTCAAATTCTTTAGGTATGACCACTCTTCCTTATAAAACAATTGAAATATGGCTGTAGGTGTATCCCACAATTATATAGCAATGATTGTGAAGAGAACGTTGTATACACTGTAGATCCGTAATCAGGGACCATAAGGGTACATACAACTCTAGACATCTTCCAACGGTACTAAAACAATGAGTATTGTTTAAGTAAATAATATGGAGGTAACAATACGATAGTGGGAGGTATTCAGACATTAACAACCTACTTTGGTCTCCCTTAAGACAATGTAGGCTGACCAATGGACGCGTACCGCTGCATAAAGCGCTACACGGTGAATGACGAACATAATTTTACATTGTACTAACAAGTACTATGTATAGATAATAAGTTATAGTTTCCAAATGTAGGTATAATTATATATACACTTTAAGTGGATCTCTGCCATTTGAAAATAGTCTTTTTGCGGAAAATTTTATGTCTTTAACTGAAATTATCCATAAATCAATCATATTTAACTAAGGCTTCTTCTTCTTACCCTTATCCCACATAAGTAGGGTCGGTACAACATGTTTGTCATGTTGTGGTATATGATTTGGCTTAATTTTTACGATCGGCCGCCTGCCTGACATCAACCCTCCTTGGGATTATTTTGTTGTACCACTGTATTTATGATTATTATTATATAGTTACGAAGTCTGATGGGTTCTTTTAGCCTTACAATTTTTCGTTCCTGTTAAAAACGAAGTTCTTCAAGATTATGGTTTGCTTGTTATATTGCCATATTTAACTAAGGCTACTGAACCAATTTCAAAATATCTAAGGTTTCTCGTTAAAAGTAAGTAGTACCTACGTACTACATACGCAGATACTTCAACTTTTATGAAATTATACATTCTTATCTATACTATACTTACAAAAATACGGGGTATTTCTAAACGCTCTGATTCATGCTCAAAGGCTAAAATGGAAATGGGCGGGCCATGTGGCGAGACTACAAGACGACAGATGGACCAAACGAGTCACTACGTGGACTGGTCCAAAAGGAAAAAACGCATAGGAAGACCCCACACGAGATGGCAAGATAATATCAAAAGAACAGCGGGCCCAGACTGGCTAAAAGTGGCTCAAGATAAGGAAAAATGGACGTCTAAGGACTAATAAGGAAAAAAATTAGTAAAAGGATAGTCATAAGATTATGATTATCATGTAAATATTTATGTTTAAGTTCATGTTTAATTTGTAAGAAATATAAGGTTTTTTTAATTTTATTTATCTATACTTAGAGATTAGGTTATACTGACAAATCTATCTATACATCTAATAAGAATGTAGGTCTAACGTGTCTGTACTTTTAGATTCCTTTTAAATTATTGCAGGTCTGTTGGAATTATAAAGAAAACACATTTCAATATTTTTTAGAAATGTCTGTCTATATATCATCACGTTAACACCAATAGGAGCGGAGAACCAATGAGTAATGTTTCAAAATCGGAGTGTTTGTTCCTTTTTAGAGTACGGACGAAGTCGCGGGCAGCAAATAGTTCTTTATAAGCCACATCACGACTTTTTTTTCGCCAGTTCTACAAAATAACATATAACCATATTAGCTACATGTAATCTAGAAATGTCCTGAGCGCTATTGAACGCTTTGACATTATAAGTAACCGTTATCATTATAGGGCGCCCATAGGAAAACTTTTCCAATTATGTATTCAGTCAAGTGACCGTTCCTCCCTCTCCGAGGGTAGCACCATCCCCACCCGGGTACAACCGCACAAAGAAGTTTTAATTGCTAGCCTTTGCGTTAGCAATCAACTAGGACGGGCACTATTTGGATTGCCGTATTCATAATGTGAACTAAAAGTTGTGAAGGCGAGTCTGTTATAATTATTAATGTTTTTTTTTAAATTAATATTAGTGTTTTAAACTCTGAAATGAAATTACCAATGAGTTCGATTCAAGAAAATCAATATTCGTAATTTACATCTCACATCTATACATGTATTATATTTTATACTAGGGGGCCCGGCGGATGTTGTCCCACCCTGATAATTAAAAAAAAATCTTGACATATTATATATCTAAACCTTCCACAGGAATCACTTTATCTACTGGTTAAGACCGTATGAAAATCCATTTAGTAGTTTTTGAATTTATCGCGAACAGACAGTCAGAGAGACGTGGCAGAGGACTTTATTTTGTAACTAGCTGACCCGTGCGACTTCGTCTGCACCAAATCGGTTATTACCGGTTTCGATTGTACTTTTAAACGCGAAAAATCTAAATACATCTCAAAACCCGATTGCAGCGATACCTACTGTTTCAAATTGTGAATCCCAACTATCCAGGGACTCACTCAAACATATACCCAGTTGGTATGTGAGAAATATTTTAAAATATGCTTTGAACCCGTTCGCAGCATCACCTACCAGGTCCAATTAAGATAACAAATAACCTACATATATTGCCGATAAATGTCTTCCCAGTACGTTGTCCCAGTACCTTCTGTCCCAATAAGCCTACAACCCGTTCGTAACATCATCTACCGGGTTCAATTAAAATAAAAACTAACCTACGTATATTGGCGGTAATGTAAAAAAAGCTTGAGAGGTCCATGGACCTCCAGTTGGAATACGTAGTTTCTTTCCCTTTTTTGTAGGCCTTTACTACGCTCAGTATAGTTTACATTATAAAATATCAAGTTGATAGAGTTAAATTGTAATTTAAACGTTAAAATATATTCATAAAATAAATAATGATAAATTAAACACTGAATGACATCATAACTATTTTCAACTTGTATTAAAACTTTTTCACACTACATTGTATTAAAGAAAAACATAAATATTAAAAAGATATGAGCAACATGTGTCATCTGTCACTTGCCTGTGACTATTTGTCTAAGAGCTAGGCAACGGTTTCGACAGCGAATTGGCTGCCGGTAAACCTTTACAGGCAAAAATATTGAACTTTATATAATTTTAGAATGTTTTGTTTTTCACTAACTTTTAAACGCTACTAAAACGTGAATTTATTATTGCCAGACATTTTTGATATTAACAATAATGTGCCCGATGCAATTTTTTGTAAATAAAGAAGTATGTTCAAACCATGTTAAGATATCTGTAATTTTATTGAAGTTATATTTCTTTTGGCGCGTTAGGGAAAAATGATGAGAGTAAATTTTTACGATGAACGCGCACACCGTAACAAAAAAATGATGAGAGTAAATTTTTACGTTGCGCGCACACACCGTCACGAAAAACCGACACCCTGAAGTTAGCTATAGTCAACATTTTGTTTCTTTGTATTTGTTGTTTGTATTTCTTTATATTAAAACTTTCATTGTATTAAATACCTTTTTTTTATTGTTAGTGTCGTTTTTTCTACAAACGTAGAATAAGGCGCAAGATAAAATTTTTGAAAAGATTTTTACTTGTTACGCCAAAGAAGTATAACTTCTAATGCGTGTACATAAGTACACACACACACTTTTTTTTAATATTATTTTATTTCAACATAAAAAAGGGTAAATTAAAAATATAATGTATTTTTTTATGTCATAGGAGGCAAACGGACAGGTGGGTCACCTGGTGTTAAGTAATAACTACCGTCCATAGACACTTGCAACACCAGGAGAGTCGTAAGTGCCTTGCCAACCTGTGTTGGAGGGGGAGGAAGCGGAAGGGGAGAGGAGGAAGGGGAAGAGAGGTGGGCCTCTCCGGTGCTCTCACTAATCGAACGAAACGCACTAATGCAAGCATTGTTACTTCCCGTCGGCTTTTTGTTAGAGGGTGGTACTACCCCGGGCGAGCCGACCCATTCATCCTGAAACCAGTAATAGCTTCAGCGTGGCTCTACCCCCTACCAAAACCTATGTATAGAATAACTTAGTTATAACTCTAGCTTAGCGCAACACTGGCTGTATAATAAAGATAGCCATAATTGTGGAAGAGCCTGGTTAACAAAATGAAATATGTTCTTTGCAAGGGAAAAAATAAAATGGTTTGAAATGAATTATTTTGTTTATAAAGAATATCACCAGGCACATTATTGTCAATAACAAAATTGTCTGGCAGTGAAAAATTCATGTTTTTAATAACGTATAAACGTTAAACTTATAAAAGTTACTGACAAAAAATGTTCCTTAAATTATTTATAAATCAAAATGTTGATCTGTAAAGGTGTAATTCGCATTAAAAAATACAACGTTAACCGGCTACCAGGTATCCTGAATCGTGTTTGGAAGGGCATAATATATCTTCATATTAAAGAACCAACTTTTCTCAAATTCTCGTTCTTCCAACGTTGCTGGCTCTTATACTAAGGTGTCGCAAAAAAGTCTAGTTACATTAACTAATTTCTTTTCTTTCGTTATCCTGGAGAACCCCTTGCGTTTTATGGGTCAAAAAGTATCCTAAATGTAACCTTGTAATGTACAGATTTGGCTTTGTTACAGTTTTATTATAGTATAGATAAATAAATAAATCTTGTCACCTTTGTTTAGCAAACATTTTTTTATACAATGAAATAAATGTAACAACATAAGTGACAGTTTCGTCTACATAAATGTTTCATACGTGGTCGATAATTACGTACAGAAATGTCATGTAGGCGTAGCTCAGTTGTAACGTACGGGGCTTTATATGTTTCGACGGAGCCGACGGTTCGAATCACGGTGGTCGTTTTTTTTTGGTATTTTTTTTTAAGTAGCATATGGAAATATAGCTTAATTTTTTAGCTAATCTGTCTGCTATATATAGCACAAAGAAAATTTACCAAAATTCGTCAAGAATATCATGAACTACATTTTTTTTACTTTCGTCCGTTATCCTGGAGAATCCCTTGCGTTTTATGAGATAAAAAGTATCCTAGATGTAACCTTGTAATATTGGTTATTACTGTGCCAAATTTCGTCTAAATTGGTTCAGTACTTTCAGAGTAATACGTGTTTAAAGGGACAGACAAACAGGCAGATCCTGGAGAATCCCTTGCGTTTTATGAGAAAAAAAATATCCTAAATGTAATCTCGTAACATTAGTTATCACTGTGCCAAGTTTCGTCAAAATCGGTTCAGTACTTTCAGAGTGATGCGCGTTCACAGGGACAGACAGACAGACAGACAGACAGACAAAAATTTTAAAAGGGTTAGTTTTGGCTTCTATATCGATAACAAAGCCTACCCCGATCAAAATTTTCAAAAAATATTTAATGTACAGATTTGACCTTGCTACAGTTTTATTATAATATAGATATGTAGTGATGTGGAATTATTAAATATTCTCATATAGTATGCGTTTCAAATAAGTAGATAATGGCGTACTTGTAAAATCATTTTACTCTCTTCTTGTAAAAATTATACTGCCAGTAACATTTTTTTTATTATAGTAAAAACAAATAAATACCGTAAAGTGAAATGAATTTCGTTTTATAAAATCTTTTTCAATACTTTGATTAAGATGGCAAAGATCTGTATATGATACAATAATATTAACAATATAAGCCTTTCTATTTAATAAATATATACGGTTGTTCGCGTGATATAAGTCAAAATTTAAACATGTTACTGTTTTTCCGTTTGCATATTTTTACTGAAGTCGCATGCGAAATGCGAAGCAAAATGGCAGTTTGACAGTTATTTTCTTAATTGAAATGCATAGTAAATAAAATGTAAAAAATACTCTTACGATTTACACTGACAATGAATTTATTTATAGGTTGAATATGTTAAGGTGTTTTTAGGTTAGGTTTTAGGGGTGTAAGGGGTGTCGAGTAACATCATAAGACTTGAGACACCCAAGCCAAGCTCACCTGCACGTGGTGCACCCTGCTGAATAACGAACGAGGCAATGGCGAAAGCGGGGTGGTAGGGTTTTACAGCCTGACTGGGTCGCAACCACCATGTATATGGCGAAAAAGCCCGTCACAGTGATTCGCTTCTGCGGGTCGCGTTTCGGGATCAGCCTGTGCATATCCAGCTTTTCGCAGGCCGGCATGACAGCGGCGACCGACGATGGATAGTGTGTCTCTCGGTGGTCGCCATTGTTTTTGGATTGTACTGTGCTTACCATCAAGTATAAGTACAGTCACTTTGCCGTGCTACTATAAAAAAAAAAGGTCTATATTAAATAAATGTTTCGTAGTTTTAATTAGACACATTCATGAACAAACCACTAATTATTATTCATTAAAGTTAAAATTCGAAGAATATAATAAAATTTAAGTACGTTTTCGTGTAAATGGTCGACGGGAGAGTTCTAATTTGATTCTATAAAACGCAGACGGAAACTAATTTTAGTTAGAAAAGCAAACATCTGATAAAATTGGAGGGACTTTTCCCTAACCATTTATGAAGAGGGAAGAAAAGTTTATAATTTTGTTATTTACCTTCGATTACTGCTAATTTTAAAATCATTTGCGTATATTCTAAAACTTAATCGTTTAAGGTCATTTTTTAATATCTGTGTAAAATTATATTGACTGATAACTTTCCTCGCGCGTTTAGAACAGAGTAAATGTTTTCGTCTAGAAATTTTATTTGTGACTCATACATTTATTATTTCTAAAAGGCTTGCTGATAATCATTACATCCTATCAATTTCGGAACGATATATATATACTTTCTGTATACAAGTTTCGGTACAATCGGTCTTGAATAAAAAATAGGTGCTTAACTTATCAATATTCAAATGACTTCGCATGTATAAACATATAATATAAAAATAACAATACAGGTATTTGTTTTTTTTTTATATTTTTGGAAGTGTTATTGATAATTTTTAAGACTCCAATCGCGGCATAACATGTATATTCTCGTGTAAAAAACGTCATTACCATCATTCAAGCCGTTCTTATATCTTATATATTATACGTATATATATATTAGGGTGTGCCAAAAAAAGTAGATTTTTTTTCTTGCTATCATCACACCAAAATATCTTACAATATATCCAAGAAAAATTTATGCCCAAAGGACAGCTCTTACGTCCTCCGACGAACTTTAAATTTTCCCATATAAATAATGTACGGAAATTTTTTTTGAACATTTTTGTCACTTGCAAACTTTGAAGAAATTTTATTATGAATGAATAGGTCTCATTAAGCGATAAATTATCAACAAAAAATTAATTGAATCAAATTTCTATCTTTAATATTCAAATTTCTAGGGATCTTTCAAATTTCAATTGTTTATAATCTTGCGTTTTTTGCCTTTTGCGGTTAAACTATAAAGGTTCTCGTTTACTACCTAACTATAAAGATATTTGTAGTCCTTTTGACGCTCTATACAAAAGGTCTTTACGAATTTTCCGTATCATTAGTAACAAAGTTTAATAACAATAACAATAACAACAAAGTGTACTAAATTTTTATATATACATAATATATATATAAAATTTATGTCATGTTCATGATTTATATTTCTTTTATATATGTATGGAAATACATTGGTATATTTCTGAAGACTTATGTATAACTATTATTCTTTTATTAGTCTCCTTTTGAGTCTTTTAAACTGTAATGTAATTACGTAAAAAAACGCAATCGGCAACCATTTTGCTAATTCGACAAAGGGGGTTGTGGGGGTCACAGATGGCTATAAGGGGTCATCTTAATTTCTCTGTATTAGTAGTCTTGCGGACCCCTTGGACATTAATCGTGAAGGGTCCAAGAGGTCACTGAACTCGTATTAAGATGGGAAGCTGGGGTCGAAAGATCAGCCGTTACTCGGACAGAAATTTAAATAAATCGAAATAATAATAAGGAATTTTACTTTTAGAATGGAAATGAAACAATAATTAGTAATTGCCCGTGAATTTACCCGTATTTAATACAGTACTATATTACTTAAGAAGTCTAATAACAAATGCTGACATTACGTATAATGAAAAATAGTATACGCAATTTGTTAAAAAATTGGGAACATCACCACTTAATATATAGTTTTTTTCATCGTTATAAGGGATGTAGTTTTATTTATAAAATTTTAATAATAACTATATCAAGCTATATTTGTATATTAATAAGTTAATGTAAAGTAATTAGCCCTTAAAAAATTTAAATCGATGCTTTCATATATCTCCACCATATATCATGTAATTACCAATATGAAAATGTAATAAAACATATTCATAAACTTTACTAGCTCTCCAATACCCGGTTTCTGAGACAATCGGTTAAACTACCAATAGTTATTGACTCAACAAAGTTATCTATAAGATAAACTGTCAAATGGCACGTTGTGTTTTACTGACACTGTGTTCAGAAACGCAATTTGACAAGATTATACATATCACCTCCACATATACATATCACCTCCACATACACATATCACCTCCACACACTTGCACGCATACACGCTTACACATGCAGATGGAAGGGTTTTATTTTTTCCCCTTATCAAACTGAAATAGTTTAGAATATTATCCGATACGAAATATATATAAGGGTTGTTGAGGTACGTATGCTTGGTACACATATATGTTTCAACAACTCATATATGTATGAATAGTTAGCTTAGCTTAGATTAGCTCAGATAGCTCGCGAATTGCATGTATCACGCAACAGCCAAAGCCGAGGTGTGCCGCGCACCCTTGAGCTAGTTGTCAAAGTAAAATCGGCTGAGTGCCCTAAGCGCTCGCCTTAGTAGTCCGGTGAAGCTGTTAAGACCTTGCTTGGTCAATAGCGTAGACAGTTCGAAAAAAAAAAGCAATTGGACAAGTTACCGAACCGATAACGCTATTGAACAGATAAACTACAATTAAAGTAACTTATTAACCGGGCATAAGATAAGATTATTTATTATAACATAGATTATCGAATACAGCAAGAATTTTAATTGTAAAATTATGTGGCAGTTTTAGCTTTCGATTATTGCTTTCATTCATTTTTTGAATGATTGAAAATTTAAATATAATTAAATGTTAGAATGAAATAGTAAGGATTTTATATAACACCATCAAGTAAGCAACAGTTATAAAGGTACATACATATATGTAGATGAAAATAAATAATGCGGAGCTATCGTCGAGCGATCCAACTTTATAAATTACTTTCTCAGATAGTCCGAACTGTTCTACAGTGGACGCATGTATATTGATAATAGTTTTTTGTTCGTGGCTTAGCTCGTTTTGATGTAGATTGTCTTGCAATTGCAATGCTTTGGGAACAGTACTGGTTTTTCTGGACGAAAATACCCCGGGTATGTCCTTTTCTGTACATTTGATAACACGAATGCAAAATTATATGATCGGTTGAATCGTTAAGGAGTGAAAACGTAAGAAACCAACGAACTCACATATACATTTACAACTAGCTGATACCCGCTACTTCGTATGCGTCGCTAATTATTTTAAGAATATATTTTATGTGCACAGGAAAGAACATAAGCACCGCACCGCTTGCTCCACTTCTCAACGGCAAAATTAAGCTATCAATTTGGTACATAAGGACCAAGTGGCTAAAAAATGAAACGAAACAAGTCAAAGCAGTCATAAGGACTGTCGACAGAAGTGAAAACTCAAAACAATTGAATAATTGTGTTCTTTATTTAATTTTTAAGTTAATTATATAGTAAATTGAAATAATTTACATTAGTCTGGTCCCAAGTCACAACAATTATTTTTATACAGTTTATTAATTAATCAAACATATGATGGGCTGCATTAACTCAATACAACATATCAATATTTACACAAGCTGCTATACGCTGCGTCACTAGCCTGGTGCAAGCGTAATACGTCACGAGAATGTCGAAGTCTTAGGTGGCGCGAACCCATAAGTTTTTCCCCTACCAAAAATCGCTCAAAACGGCTAAAGAAGTTTTCTCTTCAAAAATGTTATGGAAATCTTCAAAAATACCTCAATAATGTTATCTATATATAAAATGCATCAATTATTTTCACTTTAAGAGGCAAGTTCTTAATAATTTTATTTATATATATAGATAAAATTATTGAGGTACTTTTGAGGATTTCCATAAAATTGTTGAATATACATACGTACACACATTCTTACGTAGATACATATTAACGGTAATGTTAAACTAATAAAACATTACATTCCTTCAAAATAACTACTACGATGATTACTATATAATCATATAGTAATCATCATATAATAATCGATATCAATAATAAATATAACATCATCATATAATCATATAATAATAATATAATCATACGAACAAAAAAAATCTAGGCGAGGAAGCGTGTATATCTAAGAATATTAAGAAATATAGAACAGTATGTAGGTAATTGTTATTATTTTTAAAATGTTTAAAAGTATTGCAACCATTGTGGAGAAACGCATGGGCGGTACCACAGAGGCTGGGGCCGCAACTATCGCGGCGCAAACTTCTGCCCTCCCCTCTGGCAATACCCACACCTCGCGAGCCCGGGACTGCAGCTGACGCTTTTCGAAAAACTTCTAGAAAAATTCAAAATATCATAACTAAGAATGATAACTAATGACAGTTTGGCAAGCCTTTTGACACAATGGTGCCAACTATACCGTTATAATTCATTTACCTTGGTTTGATTCTGGATTGATTTTACATTTAAATTGTATTCCATTATTGTCTAAATTACTTTTAATATAACTATTAAAACATAATTTAATCGCTGTGAATGTGAAGGTACTTCTGGAAGTTAATACACCATTAATAATAAAATCTTGAGCTCAATTATCGAAAAACAAAATGTTTTTTTTTAAAGGTATAAGTATTCTTTACACTCATTAATTATGATTTTTATTGTGTAATGTATTATACAAAATGTGAGTTATTTTCAGACATCATTAACACTGATGTAAATATCCTAAAATAAAATGTCTTACAGACGATACATTCTTTGAACCTATTTCATTTACATAGTTCTTCAAAAAAGCGCCATTTTAGCTGCCACCGTATACTGCTAGTTTTCTTACTTCATAGAACTTTTCCAACTCATTTGCATTGAAAAGCAGATAGCGCTGATGTACCGATACCAGCTGGCGCTTACCTTTGTGGCCACCATATAGTCTAGAAAGTTGTAGAGTTGTAGTTCCGCCAGAAGCGCACCAGTTGCCAACTTTTGCCAGTAGTTGACGTAATGTTGCGGTAAAAAGCGGGTACGGTACGTTTAACAATTACCTAAGCATCGCTGCGAAGTTTTACAGTTGCAGTTAGTTGATATTCCTCTTTTAAGCTGTGTTTAGTTAAATTATATAACTGGAATGAGTTGAACTACTTTTTCGGGTAAAACGGGTTTTCGTTAGTACACGATTTATACTCGAGTTCTGTGTTGTTTAATATCGGCCGTAATAAATCATTAATGAATGAACTATTATTTTAAATATTTACTGGTTGATTCCCGTCCACTTCGTTGCGTATTAAAAATAATAGCAAAGGGTTAGTCTAAACCAAAAAATAAATATCCTAGAACCATGTACGAAACATTGCGCATTGAGTGGTCATCCTATCTCGATAGTTTTGAAATGATTGTCTCATTATTTTTATATAGATTTTCAGTGTTGCCAGGAGACTATTTTTATTTTATTTTTGGAAATATTTTCGAGACTTTCAAACTTGTAAGCATAGTACGTTTTTATTTGTCTGCCTTTTTATTTTTTATTTTGCCATTGTCTGTTTAAATAATCTAAGTCCTTTACAGCTACGGTATTTAACTTAGTACATGCGTTTCGTACCCTACGTGTGAGAGAGCGGGTAATATTTTATTATTTAATTGCATTAACTCTACTCAAACCGCAAAGTAACGTCTTTTTCAATTAAAATTTGAAGTCGGCTGTTATGTTTTTCTTTTATCCTACTCGTTTTACTATGGATATGAGATGTTTACGACATTTGTTTTTTTTTTATGTTTATACGGCAAAATGACTGCACTATGCCTAATGGTAAGCACAGTATAATCCAAAAACAATGGAGACCACCGAGTGACACACTATCCATCACCGGTCGCCACTGTCATGCCGGCCTGCCAAAAGCTGGATATGCACAGGCTGATCCCGAAACGGGAGCCGCAGAAGCGAATCACTATGACGAGCTTTTTCGTCATATATATGGTAGTTGCGACCCAGTCAGGCTGTAAAACCCTACCACCCCGCTTTCGTATCGTATTGACCATTAAAACTGTCGAGATACACTATGTTTCCAATTACACAAGGCTCGCGAGATATTCACCTCTAGTAGGGCTGTCACGCTAATTAACTCGAGCCACACGAATAGGTTGGTTGTCGAAATGGCCCGCGTCGGGCGAGAATTCGATCAAAACAAATAATTTTTACGATTTTGCAAGGTCCTTAAAATAGGTATATTTCTCGAATTCAACAACAAAAATTCAGCCAAAATTAAACGGTGGCGATAAATATTGCTGAAAGTGAACAAGGTTTTATAATTAGGAATGCATAAAATATTGATATATATATATATATATATATATATGAAGCAGTCAAAAATATAGATAAGCGATATATCAACCATCTTAACTCAATATTGTCCATATCTATAATATCTATTAATCCGTCATGTGACTTTAAAAGTAATAAACTGAAACGTAAGTAACAATCGAGTCAAATTTATTATTAATCAAAAAAGTTAAAGGTTTCAATATATATCGTTGGGGGATTTATAACTATTTTCTCCGACTTATTCTGGTGCAGTGAGAGCCATCCCATACTTTGTAAAAAGACGTTAAGCTGCCACCAACGTGACGACGATAGGTAGATACTATATGGCTATTTTTTACAAGATGGATTAATAACCATTCGTAATTATTTAGGTTTAATGTTGCAATAAAACTAGCGGACCTGGACGACGTTGTCCTAAACTGAAAAAAAAGTGGGTTTGTGCTTATGGACACACGATAGAAGTGAAACCTTATAAATAAATACATGCTTATTTATCTTCATAGATGATTATCAATGGTTATATGTTAATAAATAATACTAATATTTAGATACTTACATACAATCTATACGCTTGAAATACTATAATGGTTGTATACAAAATATATTATACCTAATATTATTTTACTTTTATAATACGTATTAATAAAAGTGTATTATTGAGCAATGCATCCTTGTCAGTTCTAAAAACGTGGTTGATGATAAACTTAAGCCAAGAAAAATTGATTCAGCGTTAATTATGCGAGCGTAGTGGTTCACTTTTGTTCACGGTACAAAGTAGCTAAAGAAGATTTTACGTTAAGAAATCCTGGAATATCAGATCGCAGCGCCTTTACTGGATCCTATGGTAAATTTATATCATACAAGGACCCATTTAAACATAGTTAAACTTAAACATAATTAGTTGGGGTGTAAGGGGTGTCGAATCACATCATAAGACTTGAGACACCCAAGCCAACCTCACCTGCACGTAGTGCACCCTGCTGAATAACGAACGAGGCAATGGCGAAAGCGGAGTGGTAGGATTTTACAGCCCGACTGGGTCGCAACCACCGTGTATATGGCGAAAAAGCCCGTCATAGTGATTCGCTTCCGCGGGTCGCGTTTTGGGATCAGCCTGTGCATATCCAGTTTTTCGCAGGCCAGCATGACAGTGGCGACCGGCGATGGATAGATTCTCTCTCGGTGGTCACCATTGTTTTTGGATTGTACTGTGCTTACCATTAGGCATAGAGCAGTCATTTTGCCGCGCCACAATAAAAAAAAAGTTAAAAAATTTCATCAATATCGGTCCAGCTGTTTAAGAATTCAGAGAGAAACACATGTAGATAATTATAGTCAAAATATTTTATTAAAGGTTTTTTGTTATTTAATGGCAACCCTAATGGGGGAGTCGCGCGCCATTCGCGTTCCATTCCCGCCATTCCGGCATCGCGCCATCGTGCCTTTCGGCGCCGGCCGCGACGCCATTTCCCACCTTCCGAACGGCCACTTCTGCGAAATGTACTGCGTCTAATAACTAAGATTGATGTATAATGGAATATATCAATTAACTTCTTAGTAAAATTATTTTTCGTTAGTTTTTCAACAATAATGTTCAATAATACAGGTATAACTAACCTACGTATATTTATAGTAATTCTCTTACCCCTATAACAAAGTATATAAAACAAGAACTTTACAAATTTGACTGATAGTTTCAAAGATTATCGTGTTTAAACAAATAAAACCATATAATATCATGAAAAAAGCTAATAGTATTGAAGGATTAAGGTGTAGGTAGTGTAAAGATATACACAAATAACAGTGGTCTGCCATTATGAGCGCAAAACGCAAAAATTGCAGAATAGATTTCGATCAATTTTATTTAGTTTCCCTTCTTACTATTACTATTACTGAACTTTAATATTACCAATAAAAAAATTGGAATAGGTGGTTAGATTTTTCTTACCATGAAATATAACTCGATGCCTTTTGGTATAAATCTCTATTCGACATACTTCACAACCTTTATGGCTCCTGTTCTACAATATTTGTGGTATACTCTTTACTAAACTAAATAATAATAATTAAATATGGTGAAATTTCGACCACTGAAGGACCACTACAATTTTTTTTTTTTGGCAATCAATCTTTCCGTATATTTCTTCCATTATCGAGTAGAAGTAGATATAATGCTCTAAGTGTCTTGCGATAATTTGTACTAATAAAATGGCGACCCTCTTGTTAGAACTTTCCAGGGAGTTTTTGTGGGATCTCAGAATTCATGCTCCGTGGTATTATATTCCTTCCATTTCACCTTTTTTTTGTTTTTTTTTTTTGCACGGCAAAATTACTGCACTATGCCTGCTGATAAGCACAGTACAACATAAACACAAAGACGATTACCGAGTGACACACTATCCATCGCCGGTCGCCGCTATCATGCTAGTCTGCGAAAGGCTGAATACGCACATGCTGATCCCGAAACGCGACCCGCAGAAGCGAATCACTATGACGGGCTTTTTCGCCATATACATGGCGGTTGCGACCCAGTCAGACTGTAAAACCCTACCACCCCGCTTTCGCCATTGCCTCGTTCGTTATTCAGCAGGGTACACCACGTGCAGGTGAGGTTGGCTTGGGTGTGTCAAGTCTTACGATGTTATTCGACACCCCTTACACCCTTACACTTATGCACTATAACCGAACTATGTTACGTAAAATGCCACCAATAGAAATATAAAAGTTATCACACGTCAGACTAAGATTCCGCCAAATTTCTCACTATTTTAATTAAATGTAGCAATAAAATAGTAAATATCTATAGTTATAACTTCATAAAGATAATAAAAAGACTGGTCAACATTCGGCTCCGAAGTAATTTCTATTCCAGTCGAACGAAACGCTGACTTGTGGTATTCATTAGCTCCCTAATACGTGTTGCTCTGTACTAATCTCCTCACAAAATACTTACCAATTAACACAAAAGCGATCTTCATAAATCCTACATAAGGTTACTTTTTAAATGAAACGTATTTATAATTTTAAGTCGATTTGACATCCCCAGGGCTAAGTATTTCACCACATTGTTTCACGTCCACCATTATAAAAGAGAATTTGTTAATTTCCAAAACGCCCGAATAGTGGTTAAAGTTTCCGCACGGTTTCATTTATTTCCCTTTGGGTGTTTGTTTACTTTAATTAAATGTGATTGTTTCTTTGGTAACAAAATACGATTTATTGTTACTATGTCTAAATACGTACTGAGGCACAAAGTGCCGTGACTGTAATTTTTCGACGCTAATTGAAACGGCTATAGGCTGCAGTGACCACTCAACATCAAGTGGATTGCATGCATAATATATTTTTTTTTTAATGTGAATCAACTAAATAAATTTATAGTTTTACTAAAACTAGCTAATTTGTTATCATTAAAATTACAACCACACTAATTTTATAAATGCGAAAGTAACTTTGTTATCTTCTCACTTTCAATACCGTTGACCCAATTTTGGTGAAATCTGGTATGGAGATAGTTTAAGACCTAGGGAAGGACTTTTTTTATCGAACTGATTACGCTATTGGCCTAGCAAGGTCTTAACAGCTTCACCGGACTACTAAGACGAGCGCTTAAGGCACTCAGCCGATTTTGTTTGACAACTAGCTCAAGGGTGCACGGCACACCTCGGCTTGGGCTGTTGCCTGATACATGCAATCCGCGACCTATCTGAGCTAACCTAAGCGAAGGTAACTATTCACACATATATGAGTTGTTGAAACATATATGTGTACAAAGCATACATACTTCAACAACTCTTATATATATTTCGTATCGGATAATTTTCTCAACTATTTCAGTTTGATAAGGGAAAAAAAAACTCTTCCACTTGCATGTGTGAGCGTGTATGCGTGCACCTGGATGAAGGTGATATGTCCAATGTTGTCGCAGTGATGTAAGATTTTGTGTCACTGTAACGCGTGAGCAGCGCACTCAAGGGCTCCACGCCGATGGAACGGACCTAGGCTTGAGCCGCTGCTGAGGGGGGCCCAATCTGGTAGCCCTTGGGAACGACATACAATAGTTTTTATCACAGAAATCATTTCTTAAGGAGATGAAAAGCTAGCGTGGAAATTTATATCGGCAACGAAACAAATCTCCTGGGCCTGTTCTTGTTAGAACTTTCCAGGGACTTTTTGTGGCGTTTTAAAATTCATTTTCCATCCACTTCCCTTGTGCATAATAATCAAAATATATTACGTAAAACAGCACCAATATTACAAAATACGCTGTGCCCGAGACACCGTCCGCGTGGAACCTAATGTAAAAAAAAAGTGACTAACAAAATATAAATATACTACGGGCATATCTAGTATAAATAAACAAGGTGTATATATATACCTATAGAGAATTTTCTTCTAACATACAAACGTGAGGTACATTTAAAGATAAGATTAAAGCGGGTCGCGAAAGGATACGGTAATAATGAATCCGGGAGTCACAATTAAAGAGGGGAAGTGCGTCGGGATGATCTTCGAGGAGTAATCTAGGGGGGGTGGGACACCCCACTAAAGGGTAACGTTTCGGAAATATCCTCGTACATACTAAGTTGATATATTTTTTAAATAAATACTGGTTTATTTATAACTGGCTGTTTACGTGGACCCTAATTTAAAAAAGTGACTAATTAAATCATCTATATATATTAATTCCATTTATCTACTTTTGCCTCGTAATTAAGACGCGTCGTCATTAAAATTACAATAACTTTTGATATACATTTTAATGAAACTAAAACTAAATGCTAGTCGAAGATATGCTTTATGAGTTGATTATGAAGGTCTTAACAGCTTCACCGGACTACTAAGGCGAGCGCTTATTAAAATTTATTGAAATGTATATCATCCGGAGGCACTGTAGTGCCTCCATACAATGAACATATGTAATAATGTTTGTGAACGTGTAGTCGTGAGGCTACAGTGCCTCTTATTCTTGAGTCAGATGTCAACATAACCTCACCATATTTTTAACTTGATTTATTTTATTACTACGTTTACGCCAACACTTTACACTAGCTTCAAATATGTTAATTATTCGTCCTGTCTACAAAACACCAACAACTATTTTGTTTTTATAATTATTTAATGTTTACTTATTGTTAGACACCTGCAATTTTTTTTTAGAGAAATATAAAAGGGACAAATAGTTAGAGTGAATGGATATTACGTAAAATGTTTTCACTTTTATATATTAGATAGAAATGAACTTACGATTAATTGAACGCTATATAAATTAATGTATTGCAGCACAACCTAGTGGTTAATTATAGTACTATAGATAGCATTCCAACGAAAAACCATTAAGTGAACCGACTTTCATAGTGCTTGTTCAAGCGGTCTTGGGATTTTTATATATGTGTATAAATTTCACACATGACCCTTAGGTTCCAAACTAAGTATAGCATAACGACAAAACATTTAATATTAATTTTTCTTTACACTTCTACTTTGAGTTGATTAACCGGTGCAGCCGGTACAGTTATGATTTCACTTGATTGGATATTACTTTGCACTTCCGCCTCGAAATGATTGGCCATTACTACATCCCGTTGTAACAAAAAATGTTTTATTTTATTTGCTTAACATATACTTGAAAAGTTAAATTTGAAACTAGTAATAACGTTTTCAGGTGCAATTTTTTTATTTTTTTATTTCATAATTGGCAAACGAACAGGTGGGTCACCTGCTGTTAAGTGATCACCACCGTCCATGGATACTAACAACACCAGAGGAGTCGCAAGTGCGTTGCCACCCTTTGGGGAAGGGATTATGGGAGGGAGAGGGAGAGGAGAAGACGGGAGAGGAGGTGGGCCTCCGGCGCTGTCACTGACCGAAGGAAACGCAACAATGCAAGCACTGTTACTTCACGTCGGTTTTCTGCGAGAGGGTGGTACTACCCCAGACGAGTCGACCCATTCATGCTGAAACCAGTAATAGTTTCAGCGTGGCTCCACCACCATTAAAAGTACACGCAGTTAAAATCAAATGTTTATTGTTGCAATGAGACGTGGCAGCGGCCAATCAATTCCATACGGAAGTGCATAGTAACATCTCATCAAATACGTTTATATAGTTTCTAAATCCATGAGTAACTGTACAGATTCTCTATATTTTAAAACACAGATAACCATGATATTTCCATTTCATATATGTACGCGTTGTGGGTGGGAGAAATAAGGGTCTGTCAAAGGGACCCGCCCGCGCTAGATAAAGCGTAATTCGGCCAAAGGCACGCAATTTCTTCAATAGTCACGGTGGTTTCAAGTAGGGCGAGGGGTTTTTGTATTCCCTCGTGAATTTATCTAAAGGTTTGGTTTTATGTCGTATATCTGTATCATTATAATATAAACTGTAATGAACTACAGTCGCTATTATAATATATTCTTGTTAGTAAGATAGGAGATAAGTTTTCTAAAATATATTATTTGTATACTGTATAGAATTAAGTATGACCACAAACTTAGATGTGATCTAAGGTAGCAAACACATTAAACATAGGCAAGCTGGCACCGGAGCACACCAATGTATTGAATGTTTAGCGATAGAAAGTCAACATGAGGGTGGTAGCTAATCAGGTAGAATTAGCAGAAACTTTAAAATTTTATCACCATGTCATGGTTCCATCACGTCACATCCTTCACCGAAAACTCCGACTTATTAAAAGAATTCCACCTTATGCCCATCGACGCACTGTCAGAACACGCTAACGAAACAACTAGTTTAAAAATATCTCAGAGGATCAATAACCACTAAGGTTCATATCCAGATTAAATTTGTTCCAATATTTCTATTTATAAAAAACGATACCATAATATAATATATTTTATATGAGTAACTTTTGTAATATAATTTTTTTCTCGATTTGATTACACTATTGACCTAACAAGGTCTTAACAGCTTCACCGGACTACTAAGGCGAGCGCTTAAGGATGATTTTTTGTAATATCTTAGAGAATACGTCGTCATAGCTTACTAATATTATAAAGGAGAACTTTTGTACTCTTCCACGTACAAACTGCTAATCGGATTTTTTTAATGAAATGATAGCGTGGTCTAAAATGGTAAACAGGCCAATCCTAGAGGTCACTGGTTCTCCAGTGCAGCTGACGGTACGCACCAATAGGTGCTTGACGACAGATTTTCAAATTGCGGGTAGTGGCTAGCCAGGTGGACTAAAAAAACCCCACCACCATGCTATGGCTCCGTCAGAATGTTTTCCTTCACCGGAAGCTCCGACGCCGTTGCAAGGATTAGAACCTACGTCCATCGATGCTATCTGAACACGCTATCAACTAAAACATCATCACTTAATATTATTGAAAGTTTGTAGTAATATATACATCATAAAAACACATGGGTTATCATCTATATATTAATACGTGAAGCCTAAACTTTGTATCCCTTTTTAACGAAATTGGGCGAACGGATGAACATGAAATTTGGCATAGTTAAAGTTTATATGGATGAGAAGTGCAGAAACCTATTTATTTTATTTTTATTAAATAATTATTTTATATAAAATGCATTAGAATTACATTAAATTAATTAAAATATGCATTACTCACACTACTGCTTCAATTTTACACAACATATACACACATGTAAATAAAAAAGACATTTTGACATCTGCTAATAAAGGACTTCAAAAAAGGTTGTGAAGGAGGTTGCTATGCTCGACTGTATGTATTATTTTACTCTTACGTTCCAATTACCCTTTTTCATTCTACATTCTACAATGACATTATAACATAATACCCTTTGATAAAAACCCTAATAAAATTCAAACTTTAAAAAATCAATGAACTATGGTCGAATGTCGACCTCTGGGCGCCCACTAGTAATTTATAAATATATAGCTGTACAACAAAATAGGTTGCTTTTGTGTTACATTGTTGTTATTGTAGCATAAAAAATGACTAAGTAATTATATGTTAAAAGTGGTAGTTTCGACGGCCCTACCCCACAAAATTTCCCAATTCATAAAATTATTGGGATTCTATTCGAAAATATACAATTCCTATAATAGAAAACGAAACTTATATACGTCTACAAACAATCTGTAAATGGCGTCGACAGAACACGGTTCATTGGAGACGTAGGCGGTGATCACTGAACCGGCTCGGATCTGAGATCAAAAGATGTGGACTTTGTCACCCGGTGCATTGTCCGACTATTCGTCGTAACTGGTCTTTAGTTTTATCCGCACCTATCTATTACTAAGCCTATATAGTTTAATTATTCGATATTTCAGTTGTTTTAATTCATACGCTTCTAAAACTGTACCATGTTATATTATTTATCGTTCATCGCTCTGTTCCATATTGTGCTCACCTGGAAAGACGTGGACATTCGGTTGCTGCTTAGTTCTGGAATCGTAGTTGTAAATCCATGTTTCGTTACCTGTTGCAATATCCCACACCAGATTTGACGTTCCTTCGATGTTATTGTGGGGTTACTATCCATCTCCGGTCGCCGCTGTCATGCCAGCCTGCAAAAAGCTGGATATGCACAAGCTGATCCCGAAACGAGACCCGCAGAAGCGAATCACTATCACGGGCTTTTTCGCCATATACATGATGGTTGCGACCCAGTCAGGCTGTAAACCCTACCACCCCGCTATCGACATTGTCTCGTTCATTATTCAGCACGGTGCACCACGTGTAGGTGAGGTTGGCTTGAGTGTCTCAAGTCTTATGATGTTATTCGATACCCCTTACACCCCCGAAAATAAAACGAAGAAGAAATATACTTAATGTAAGTAACCAGTTGGAGAAATTTTAGTGCGCCCAGTGTTTTACACCAGGTGGTATAGGGGTCTCGATTCAATTGTCCTTTAGTTACGTCCGAAGGGCTGAAAGGATTCGAATCAAAATTGACATGGAAATCGATTATATTTGGAATAAGATGAAATATTTGTTTTTATTTCAATTCATAAATAAACATAAACAATAATATATCCCTAAATATGTATAAATTTAGTCCGGTGAAGCTGTGAAGACCCTGCAGGGTCAATAGCGTAGTCAGTTCGAGAGAAAATGTATAAATATGCGACATAACGAACTCTACGCTTTCTCGATTAAATTTAAAACTCTTCTAAAATACTTTCTTGTAGAAAATAGTATAAAATGTTATTTATCAAAAACTCGCTGATACCCTACTCACGTTATTAGGTATTAAATATAGACTATTAATTTTAAAATAATGGCAGAGTCAAGTGAAACCAAAAAATTGCCTAGAAATTTGCAAAATATCGTATGTAATGGTCATATTCTTATGCCGATACATTAAGTAAATTCGACGGGTCTGAGCTACCAAGAAACTGGATTTTCATTGCATTATACGAGTATATATATGGATTATAGATTACATTTGACACTTTTGAAATGAGATTCAGACGTATAATCTACAATCTGCGTGAATACGCGAACCGGTTTAAGTCTTACAGTAAAATCTCGTTGAATCCGGCTTGAATACTAATTGATTCCATATTACCACTGTCCCTTTGTTCCGTTTCCTCTTTTCTGCGATTCAATAGAGCAGATTTAGACGAGAATTTAGCTACGGTTGAACCTTGTCGATTGTCAATTGAATTTAATACATCGTTATGTACTTTGGAGTGAAATTATGTTTTTATTTGATAATAAAATAATCTTAATCATTGCGTATTATAAAACAAAGCCCTCTGTTACGTCTGTCTGTCTGTTTGTTCGCGACAAACTTAAAAATTACTGAACGGATTTTCATGCGGAACCAGTAGATAAAGCGATTCATGAGTAAGTTAGGTATATAATTTGTCAAGGTTTTTATTATTAAGGCAGAAGAACGTCCGTTGGTCCGTTCCTACTCCATAATTAATTTTAATCGACTGCAAGGAGGGTTATGTTTTTCGAGTTTATTTGTGTAGTGCGTGTATTTTTTGAAATGCTCTATAGCCTGAACTATTTGATGGATTGTAATATATAAGGTCATTTAATATGTCGATTTTTAGATTCGAGTTACTTATGGGATTGGTATTTTATAGAGTAAGTTTTCAATTACTGTGTTTTTTATCAAAACCAGGCATCGCACTCAGAGTAACACATTAATAACTCGTCATAGTTACTCGCTATTGGTTTCTCTTTATAGTCAGTTATAATCTAAGATTCTGTTGCAAAATATACTACGATTATCGAGTATATAATCAAAATGACTTTTTAACCGACTTCGAAAAAGGAGGAGGTTGCTACGTTTGGTTGTATGTTTTTTTTAATGTATGGTAATCGATATCTCCGTCAATTATGAACCGATTTTAATGGTTCTTTTTTTACTTGAATTGGTTATATTCAGAGGTAGTCCCATACAAATTTGAAGACGGGGTGAAATATCGTTTATTTGATTTCCACCCACTTCGTATCTACGTATTTTCGTGAAATTGTAACCGATTTATTATACCCATTAGAAACCAGATATATATATATATATATGGACACTAAAAATGGAGAAAACAATTTTTTTACAAAAAAAAAATAAACAGCCTTCGATCTGAAAACTAATTAAAGGCACTAAAAAGCGAAAAATAACTGAATTATTAAATTAACCAAATTAAATAAAAAATATTGATATTCGCGCTACCTAATAATATATTTAAAGTCAATGCCAATCTACATTTCAAATTTGTTGCAGATAATAAAATATGTATACTATACAGATATATATCATTGGACACGAGAGTGGACCAAAACTTTGTATGTAGGTAGAGGATATGAATTTAGGTTGGCATTGACTTCAAATATATTATTAGGTAACGCGAATACTAATATTTTTTATTTAATAATTCTGTTATTAAAATGAATTATGAAAGCGACAATATGTTATGGCTGGGTTGCCTATTCAATTATTAATTAAATTAACGCTAATTGTTTTTTGGAAAAATATAGATTTACCAATTATTAAAATGCACTCTACTCCATAGGCGTATTTTAATTAATTATATATCAAATTAAAGTTATTTTAAGGTATTTAACAAAATATTACTTGCCTACTTAGTGTTGTGTAAGATGTGATATTCACAATTTATGTGCTCACAAAAAAAAACAAATGACATCAGCTATTAAGAGAAAACAGCCATTACAAAATATAGCATACACAATTGGTTAGTAAAACGTACCGGATCAATACGCAAGTGAAACTTAAATTTCGTCGTCCCCTCCCTCCCCCTTTAAGAAGAAGGTTGGCGCGGATAGCTCCAAATTCGTATGTTAATACGCCCCCGCTCCCCCCTACCGCCCTCAGCGGCCCCTCGTCGTTACCACCCCTTAGACTTGCACACACGCGCCCCGGCCTGAGGGAGCGGCCCGAACTATTATAAAGGGTAGCACGAAAGTTAGATTAATGATGTTAGAAGCTGACCAAAATAACGCCGGTTGAGAAATTGGAATTTGATGAAACTCAAAAATACTTATTATGTCATCTGTTCGTCGCATCGAATTCGCATAATTTTCATTTGTGACATAGATATTAATGCTACCAATACTATTACGACAAGCTTGTAAATGTCCTACCTAAAAGTTTTCTTCATTAGTTTAAATTAAATAGAATTCTATCAACTAAATGTCTTTTTTTTCTTTTTTTTTTTAACATATAGTGGCTTTTATTCCACCGTACATATCAGCCCCATTGTTCCCCAATCTTTCTAGCTCTATCATGAGAGTCGCTGATAAGGTATCATAACCAGGTCATACAGCATCTTAGCTTCATCCGAACAGGGTTCAGCCAAGATGCTGTGACAAATACCTATGTTCTGGCAACTACTTTTTATGCTACTCATCAACAACTCTCTTTCGATGCCGTTCTCGGCACACTCCATCATCAAGTGATGCACATCCTCAATTTTTCTACATACATCGCAGTTGGGAGATTCTGCTTTCCTCATTAGGTATGCAAAACGTCTAGATTGATATAAAAATTATATAATCATATTGTAATTTTCTTTTTTTGAACGGACTATGCTATTGACCTTAAGGTTGTGAAGGCTTCACCGGACTACGTAAATGATATTATATTATCTTTATTGCATACCTTCATATTTTTTCTGAGTTATAGGTAAATATCTCGTAACTTAATATTATTTTATCAGAATCACTTCCTATTACGTAAGTTGTGCGCACGATAGCTCACAAACGGCATTTTTACAGAATATAAGGATAGATAAAGATTTGGTGAAAGTTTTTCTAAATAGAGGATAGTAGCAACAAGTTTTTTTTTATATTCTAAGATAATACGCTTATCACGACACTTTTTTAAAATAACCCATTGTTGTATTATTATTGCAGAAATATTAATTTGAGTTCCAATTTTCCCTTCAGGTGTACATCTCCTATCGAGGTCCGCGGTAAAGTGTGGACGATCTAACTTCTCCTTACACACACACATTAAGTAACTGAGACACACACATAGAACGTAGGCGTCAGAATGACGCCGCGGGCTGTAACGTGGAGCTCACTCGGGATTAGATTCGTAAAGTTATAGAACGTTTTCCATCACACTCACTGTGTCACGTTTACTCATTTTTTAGTCATACTAAAACGGCACGTTACGACACCGTGTCTGTAAGATTCTGCTGATGTGTAACCTAAGATGTAATGTAGTATATAGTTTAGTAGACACGTATATATGAAATATGTAGTTTTAGGAATACATTCCTTGGGGCAACATTTCGTACATATTAAAGTTATTAGTGAGAATGCAAATAAGATTTTATGAATAATTAAATATTAATGGAAGTAATACTTCATCTGAATATCTGCATAACGTATATCTATATTAGAACTAAGGATGGCTTGGACTAAATGTTCTTAGTTTAAAATATGTGAATTGTCTATTGAAATAAATGTAGTTTATTGAGTCAGCAGTCATAATTGGTACCTCGTTTCGTTCTAGACTTATATTTCAATCGGCAATTATTATGGCGTATTTGTTAATAAAGCCTCATTTCAAACCGACTATACGTTGTGTGCCTGACAGGCCTTTACATCTTCACAGCGTTTACGACACTCAGCCGAATAGCAACAAGGTGAAAGACGCCAGTGATCTAACATCTCGGTTCGTGGCTTGGGCATTAGAATATATAGAATCAAGCTTTGATCCAAGCAGATGATTGATTTTTGTTTAATGTGAATAATTGTCAAGTTTATATTTGGCTGTTAGATATCTATATATTTATTTTTATCAGATTAGGTTTGAATGAAATTGTTTCCTTATATTTATAGCTACGGAGATAACTAAATAGGTTTGAATTAAACTTGTTTTAAAATAATGACTATATCTTAGTTAAAATTAATACGAAAAAAATTGTTTATCTGTAAAGTCGGTTTACGGATGATAATTTTAGTTAATAACGATTCGGATGCATCGGACGATGTAGTGGAAAAGAGATAGATGAATCACAAGCCGTACGCTTAGGCCGATCGCGCCTGTCTATTGCTTGTTCCGCGCTCTCACTTGCACGTTCGGCACAGTCGAAACGTGACAATGAGTCATGCTTTCTCGTGCGTGCAGCCGGCGTTCATCGATTTATAAGACGTTATCACGTCGAAATGATATTGCTTGTGAATATCTCCCTGGGGTAGGTATCGGGAAAATTAATGATTACTGATTCACGGCATTCATACTATCCAAAGAGCATTTACCTTTGAGAGATCTGTCAAAATTAAGAACCTTTACTGTTTTATTGATTCATTGATGTCCGGATAATTTACCAATAGGTTTTTTTTATAATAAAAAATTAGCTTCGTTCGAGACGGCTTCTACTTCAGTTTTCAAATATTGTTTTTATTATAAAATTTTATCTTATCCAATTTATCTATCTCTGTTTATAAGCATTGAATCATATAAATTTTATTGTAGATATCGCTACTATTCTACTATCGCTATCGAAATATGTGCTGTAACAATTACGCTTAATAAGGAATTAGTCGCCATTCCATAGATCAATAGGTATTATCCAACATCGAACTCTCATTTATAAAAGCTATAAAATAGTGAACTATAAATCAAAAATGCTAAAATTGAGTTTTTAAGAAATTTCCAAGCGTTCAGTATTGAGGTTATACAAGAGTAAGAATAACATTTTTATCTTACGCGACTATTCCTACAAGTCCACTTACACTACAAATCGCGATAAGGAACTATATTTCAATAAACTAATGTTGCATGAGACGTGGCCGTGACCAATATATTCCAGGCGGAAGTTCAAAGTAACGTCCACTTAAACATTTACCAATCATAAAATATAATGTATCTAAAACATTTGTACTTAAAACTTATAAGAATAATACCTCGTATTTCAGTATAACAGTATAACTCGATTATATAATGAGCTAGCATCCAAATTCTTCATTAGAAATACATTAAACCATCGAGTTTTTAAATACAAAAGGGCGATTTAACACGTTCTATATTGATGAATTACTTTTTTTTCTTTTTATTCGTATTGACTACGCTATTGACCTAGCAAAGTCTTAACAGCTTCACCGGACTACTAAGGCGAGCGCTCAAGACACTCAGCCGATTTTATTTGGGCAACTAGCTCAAGGGTGCACGGCACACCTCGGCTTGGGCTGTTGCCTGATACATGCAATTCGCGACCTATCTGAGCTAACTTAAGTTAAGCTAACTATTCATACATATATGAGTTCTTGAAACATATATGTGTACCAAGCATACATTCCTCAAGAACTCTATATATTTCGTATTGCATAATTTTCTAAACTATTTCAGTTTTATAAGGGAAAAAAATAAAACCCTTCCACTTTCATGTGTAAGCTTGTATACGTGCACGTGTGTGGAGGTGATATGTGTAATGTTGTCGCAGTGATGTAAGATTTTGTGTCACTGTATCGCTCGAGCAGCGCACTCAAGAGCTCCACGCCGAGGGAACGGACCTAGACTTGAGCCGCTGCCGAGGGGGCCTATCTGGTTTGATGAATGACCTCTTTAAATAAGTACATATTTATAATAAGTTGTATTTCAATATTCTATTAAGCATTTTAATTTTATAGATTACATTTAACATTCTGTTTTCGCATGGTTTCATTTTATTATTTATTGTTCAGTCAAGTATCACTTTTTATTTATTCTTGTTTAATTTTTTCAAATGTTTCTATTTTGTACTAGTGTAAGCTTTACCCTTGCGTAAAGACCTATAGCTAACTGATAGCTACTATCCTATATCTAAAAAAACTCTGAGTAAATCCTTATCTACATTATATTTGAAATTAGGTCTAGTATTGTTTCTTATCTTGTATCCTTATTTGACTATTGTGTTATCCATATTTATAATAAAAGAAATGTCATAAGTATGCCGTTAAAGATGCGAAAGGTAACAATTGTTAAATTACGGATTTAATTCCATGTTTTCAGGTACGAGCTCTGGACAACCTCACCTTCTAGATCATGAAGGGAAACTCTTTACAAAATCTATGGATACAATTACTTACTACGAATACTGAAAACTGGGATCCAATGGTGATCACTCAGCAGTAGAAGCATATATTATATTAAGTAAGTAATGAATTGAATGTATTTTTGCTGATGCGGTGATAGTAAGGTATACTATTGAGCAAGGAGTTTGTAGGTTTAATTTTAGTACTTTTGCATTATGAACAAAATTGTCAGTTACCTGTTTTGGATGAGCTTCGTTTACTTTGAGATGAAAGAGCCATATGTGAGATTGTACTTGAATAATTATCTAATGATAATGCCCGTATTTGGAGTTCCCGTCGATTTACGTATATTCGAACAATTGCGTATAAAAACATTATAAATAGTAGGTACAACAAAGGTGACATCATAGCATTGTTGAACGGCTTTTTTAAGTACACCTACTTAACTACGCCCTATAGTTGAAAGTCTATCGCTAAGTGTCTGTTAGTATATGTTCCGGCAACTGCACTTGATAGCCAATCCCTAAGTTTAGTGTGTTTACCATCTTAAAGTGCATTTCCACGGTGGTAGAGCCACGCTGAATCTATTACTGGTTTCAGCATGAATGGGTCGTCTCGTCCGGGGTAGTACCACCCTCTCATAGAATACCGACGTGAAGAAACAGTGCTTGCATTGTTGCGTTTCGTTCGGTCAATGAGAGCACCGGAGGCCCACCTCCCCTTCCCTTTCCTCTCTCCTCTCCCTCCCCTAAGCCTTCCCCCCAAAGGGTGTCAACGCACTTGCGACTCCTCTGGTGTTGTTAGTGTCCATGGACGGTGATGATCACTTAACATCAGGTGACCCACCTCTCCTTTTTTTTTATAGTAGCACGGCAAAATAACTGCACTGTGCCTGATGGTAAGCACAGTACAATCCAAAAACAACGGCGACCACCGAGTGACACAGTATCCATCGCCGGTCGCCGCTGTCATGCCTGCGAAAAGCTGGATACGCACAGGCTGATCCCGAAACGAGACCCGCAGAAGCGAATCACTATGACGGTTTTCGCCATATATATGGTGGTTGCGACCCAGTCAGGCTGTAAAACCCTACCACCCCGCTTCGTTGTTCGTTTACCACATATGCCATTTAAAAAAACATCGTTATTTGACTTAAATTAAGATTGTGCACAAACGTTAACTAAAAAACTGGCTCTCCAGTGATGCTGATAAAATACACTTATGGGTGACAAATTTTCAACTTCACAGTCACTAGTTAGCCAGATTAGCTTATAAATTGTATTGCTAACATGCTATACCTTCACCGCGATAGTTTCCTTCGCGGAAAGGTCCAGCTCCTTATACTAATTCAGACTTACGTCAATGGACGCGGTGTCCAGCCACAATATCTCTGATCCATCGTCAATTCAAATATTTACATAAGTTTATATAAACACTAGCTGTGCCCGCGACTTCGTCCACGTGAAACCTGAATGTCTAATTAACATAATTTTTCTCTCGTACTTAAGTCGCGTCGTCATTATAATTACAATAACTCTTGATAGAGTGAACCGATTTTAATGAAACCTAGACTAGCTGTTACTCGAGGATATGCTTTATGATTTGAGGTTTTATCGTAAACGCTATACTTTAGCAGAGGTGCGTATTTAAAGAAAAAGACAGACAAACATTTCTAAAAATGATTGAAATGTATTTTATTACTTTTTCCAAGACAGCAGACGCCGTGAGGGTTTCCACCCTTATGTAGTTGATATTCCTGCGATTCGTACGAAGCGGTTTGCTTCCAAATTTATTGTACGTACGGCTAAGGTATGGAGTCCCTCCCGGCGTCTGTCTTCCCGTCATCATACAACTTGGGAGTGTTCAAGAGTAGAGTGAACAGGCATTTAGCAGGTAAACGCGATCCATCGTTGGCTTCATCGACATTTACCATCAGATGAGATCGTGGCTAAGTGCGTACCTATAAAAATAAGAAAGAAAAAAAAAACTGCAACGATTTTTTTCACAAAAATGAAAAAGTACAGACCTTAGATTTAATTTCTTATTATATGTATAAATATACTCAGCAAACCCATTATTATGAAGTTTGAAGGCTTCATACATATCAATCATAAATTTCTAATACAGAGTTTTTAATTGATATAATAAAGTACTCCTGTCTAGTATTCAGAACGTTAATTAATTATAAATTTGTGTATATTTCTGGCTGTATGTATCACACACACACTCACGCATTTTGTCGTCCTCAAGTGATCCGCCTTCACCACCCCGATGTGAATTCAAGCAATCCCGTACAGTATATGTTAAAATTTCACAGAAAAGATACAAACGCATCTTTATTTGAAAAATATATCTCTACTTGATTATATAAATAATTACACAATATTTAAGTTTAAACGACATGAGTGATTTTCAATATACTATATTTATACTTCATCTATACTAATATTATAAAGCTGAAGTGTTTGCTTGGACCCGCTAATCTCAGAAACTACTATTCCGATTTGATGGCTCATTTATCGAGGAAAGCTATAGGCTATATCACCACGTTAAGAGTGGAGCATCAATGAAGAATATATCAAAATAGTTTTTTTTCCCTTTGAGAGCTTCGACTGCGTTTTACCGTTAGCTAAAAATAATAACTATTCCACGCGGATAATGGGACGCGGGCTTTGGGGTGTAAGGGGTGTCGAATAACATCTAAGACTTGAGACATCCAAGCCAACCTCACCTGCACGTGGTGCACCCTGTTAAATAACAAACGAGGCAATGGCGATAGCGGGGTGGTAGGGTTTTACAGCTTGACTGGGTCGCAACCACCATGTATATGGCGAAAAAGCCCGTCATAGTGATTCGCTTTTGCGGTTCGCGTTTCGGGATCAGCCTGTGCATATCCCGCTTTTCGCAGGCCGGCATAACAGCGGCAACCGGTGATGGACAGTGTGTCACTCGGTGGTCGCCGTTGTTTTTGGATTGTACTGTGCTTACCATCAGGCACAGTGCAGTCAATTTGCTGTGCTACAATAAAAAAAAGAAAAAGAAGTTAGTATTTAATATAGCGAGCAAAAGATTGTAATGACATATTTTTATCCTTCCTCTCTCCTTTATCTTGATTTAAATACGCGATATTTAAAAATTCACTTCTACCAATAACACAAATCGAACGACATGCAAAAATACAATAAACTGTTTAGCTTATAGATTGTGTCAAATACATATAATCATTCGAGATATGTTACACTTCTTATAGTCTGGGAAAAAAGAATCGTTATAATACGATGTTCAAGATGACATTTCTCATAGAATATATTATGCAAGATCAACGGTCAACCCGAAGGGCTTGGGTCACTCAAGGTCGGCACACGTAGTCACCGGATTCAAAAGAAATTCTAATAAGTTGCTCGATCTATGACCGTGGCGATCTCACGACAACCGGTCCATCTCCCCGATACCGTCTAAAATATTCTATTATAATTCTAATACAATTCTTATAATTATGTGGAAATTCAACGGAATCGCTTTTGTTAGTTTAATTTTTATTATTATCTGTTCTCACGGTTGGATATTTAAATTAAGTTTTATAAAAAAATTTAATACTGATTAGTGTTGTTTTTAATACTTTATTGGTTTTCGCTTTTGACCATAATCTCATTTGATATTAAATAACAATATGCTCTAAGATGGCAACAGTTTTTCAAATTTAGTGTGGTAATAAGGTGTGTTGGTTAATGGTTATGATATTTTTAAATGTCTCATATCTAATGTACAACAGACATCTTAAGATTTATCGAGCAAAATTTTTATTATTCCAAAAATAATTCCACTTTAATATATTGACAATAATGATGTTTAATGAACCGATTGAACAAATTATAGGTTTCATAATTACACGTGTTCATTTGAAATTGTTCCTGTAAAAAAGAATTTGGTATCCGGTAAACATTTATAAAAAACTACTTTTTGTGACTTAAATGTAAAAGTTAGACATATGCTGTCCTTGACCTTTTGGTAGGCATTGTCAAGCTCTACAACTTTTCTCTAGAAGTCTATCATATATCTCTCATCGTTAAGGAAGCGTTCGTAAGAAACGTTTTCGATCGACCGTTTTATCTCCAACTTTGCATATCCGAATACCACAAAAATGTCTTATCATTTTTCGCGTTACGACACTCCTACTACGATGCTCACACATAATGTGGCATTCTATTGGTAACATAATTTTCAAAATCGGTTTAGTAGTTTCTGAGATTACCCCCTACAACATCACATACTAACAAACTTTACCTCTTTATAATATTAGTAAAGATTTCGCATTTATTTTAACAAGTTTTAACTGTTTTCCTTATACCACTCCGAAAATAAAATTCGGTTATCATTTTCATTTGTTTTCCTGTGGGACATAAATATCCATGATGTTATAAATATCCATACATATTTGGTTGGTAGGGACCATTTTACCTAGACAACGCTATAGGCTAACATTGACGCAGAACATACGGAAAAATATGCATACGTAGTACCGGAAAGAGCTAGTATAAATACGAAAATCTGAACGAAAGCAAAACAATAACGGATAGACAAAGAGAGAGACAGAGAATTGTTATGTGTTATAACGCGTAAACTGCTATAGGTTTGTAGAGGGTAAGCAGTAATGATAGAATTATAATTTTAAAAGTAAAATTCGTCCGACTATACCACAATACAACGTTATATATATACACGATACAACGAAAAATACGTATATATCGGCGCCTACCCACATTATTGTGACATCCGGTCACGCCTCTCTCCCTACTACTCGACTTGTTTCGATATAAAAGGAGCAGAGCGACCGATGTTAAGTCAGTCTTGGCTCTGGCGTCGTGCGGTACACACGTACCGTGCGAGTCGCTTAACCTAGACATTGAATAATTAATTTGTGTAAACGAATTATTTATTATTTGTAATTAATTCGACTGTTTCGATATAAAAGGAGCGGAGCGACCGATGTTAAGTCAGTCTTGGCTCTGGCGTCGAACGGTACACACGTACCGTGCGAGTCGCTTAACCTAGACACGGAATAATTAATTTGTGTAAACGAATTATTTATTATTTGTAACTAATTAATTGGTTATCTACTGTACCAAATAGTCAGAATTGATTATTATTTGGTGTTGAGTTACAATATTATTATGAATCTCTGAATCTCTGAATCTGAATTAATAGTAATTAATTGTTTTATATTGAGATGTGATGAGATTATTATTATGGGAGGTTTATGACGATATTATTATGATGGGGTGGTTTAGTGAGTTCATTCTGACATTATTATGATGGGGTGGTTTAGTGAGTTCATTCTGACGATATTATTATGATGGGGTGGTTTAGTTCTCATTTATATCATTTTTGTGATGGATCATTGGCGCTGCCGACGTCGTCGCGCCGACATATACGTAATTTGTTAAAAACTGATAAACTTAACCACTTAATATACATATACCTTCTTATTGCTATAGAGATCTGGTCTTATTTCTAAAACTGTAATAATAACAATTTTAAGCAATGTCTTCTAGTTACTAAAAAGAATTTAATCGATTTTTTTATTGTAGCACAGCAAAGTGACTGCACTGTGCCTGAGGGTGAGCACAGTACAATCCAAAAACAATGGTAACTACCGAGAGATGCGTTATCCCTCGCCGGTCGCAGCTGTCATGCCGGCCTACGTGAGCGAACAACCTCCGTCCGCGTCCAGAGGTGACCAGTGTTAGTCATCTCAACGGTACTCGAGCCACGGTGAAAGTCATTCACTACTGGATATGCATGAGCTGATCCCGAAATGCGACGCGCAGAACGAATCACTATTACGTGCTTTCTCGCTACATGTATGGTGGTCGCGACCCAGTCGGACTTTAAAACTCTACCACCCCGCAATCTTCTTCTTCAAAGAAGTTCTTTGTTTTATTTTATTTAGCAACCAATCTTCTAGAAGATTATTACTTCTATTGTCAAGTAGGTAATGGTATTTTACAAGTTTCTTGCGACCATTTCAATCAACTAACAAAATGGTGGCTGTCTTGTTAGAACTTTCCAGGGAGTTTTTGTGGCAAGTCAGAATCCATGCTCCGTGGTATCACTTCAATTGTACACAGTGAGAGTCAAATAACACAAGATCATGGATAAATTCGTACAGATTCGTACTGGTTTCAGTATGAATGGGTCGACTCGCCCTGGCTAGTACCACCCTCTCATAGACAACCGACGTGAAGTAATAGTGTGTGCATGCATTGTTGCGTTTGGTTCGGTCAGTGAGAGCGCCGTAGGCCCACTCCCAAAATACAGTCTGGCAACGTACTGGCGACTCACCTGATGTTGCAAGTGTCTATGGACGGCGGTGATCACTTAACATAAGGTGACCCGCATGTACGTTTGCCTCCTATGATATATAAATATATATCATGTAGTTACATGACATTCCAAGATCTTGTACAAAAACTCCCAGCCAAAAATCATAGGATTTTTTTTTACAAAAATTATAAATTGACAATTATTTTTCATCTGCTTCTTTCTCGTATACAATATAGAAACAGAAGTCCACGCGTCCGCCCGCCCACAGCGTTCGCGAACTCGTCCAAAACTACACACACACAAAGGCATATTTATGCTTTATCCAAACCCGTGCACTACGTCACCTACCCGCTTCACATTCGACCGTGTAGTTACAATGTGATCTATTACATGTACAATTTATATTTATGCGACACACTGATGTGTATTATGTGTTTAAATATTTTAAAACGTGTTTCAGTTCTATTTTCGCAGAATTTTTGGTGATTTTTTGTTGACACTGATTTACGCAGACTTGTAATAGTTATTTTTTATTCTATAACTGGCCTTAACGCGATTATCTTGACTAGAGTTCTGAGTTCTCAGAACAAGGATGGTTGAGTTGTATTCTTGGTAGGGGTGGATCTATAATTACCTACAAAACAAAAGAAAATCGGCTGGTATACATAGGAGAAATAGGTACTTAAGTAATTTATTATAAATGATTAATTTCCCTTTTAAATTAATTCTCGCCAGTTTTCTTTGTTTTGATAAATGAAACGGAATTATTTTCGGAATACCTACTTATCTATATAAAATACCGATTAAAGAACAAATAAGAAGAAAGAGGCAGTCGTCTGAAATACATTATATCCCGTTCAGTTGAGGCGATAACGTGATTAAGTCGGGGGAGTGGTAATTCGTTTTTTTACCAGATTTATTCGATAATTTACGCCGGTCCGAAGATATGATGAGGGATCGATTTGAAAGTAATCTCGTTAGGATTAGCAACGTAAATGAGTTATGGGCAAAATTTTAGGCAAATTTACGATGTCATTTTACGTAGGTAAATAAAACGTGGTTACCATATGATTAATAATATATACTAGCTGTGGACTCGAGTTCGTCCGCGTGAAACCTGATGTACAGAATAGTAACTAATAAAGACATTTGAATGTATTGAGTCTAATTACTGTCTACTTTCTTCTCGTACTTAACTCGAGCCATCGTTCAAATTACAATAACTTTTGATAGAGTAGCCCGATTTTAATGAAACAAAAACTAAATGGTAGTCGAGAATATGCCTTATGATGACCTTTCAGTAGTTTGTCAGTGAGGCGTGTTCAGACAAACAGACAGACAGTCATTTCTAAAAATGATTGAAATGTTGTTTATTACTTACTCCTAGACATCTGCAACAATTTCTTTCACAAAAATCGACAAAATACAGATAGGTTAGATTAATATTTTTATTATATGTAATCTATATGTGGATATACTTTTTTATTATATGTATACTAGATATAGATATAGTATGTCGTAGCTAATTCTAACAGGTCTTTTTAACTCGGTTTCTTCTGTACCAGAATCTTGTAACAGATTTTTAACTAATATCAATAAGGAAGGAGGACTTAAAATTTCACACGTAGTTGACAATTGTACTACCATAAAAAATGCAGAGTTCTATTAAAAAAACTAAAATGTATGACATAATTTCTATAAGTCTCATGACGAATATATAATATTATAGATTGGTTTAAAAAATTGTCATTGTAAATATTGAATAGCTATTACAATCCTTCTAGTATTTGAAATGAAAGACTCAAGGTCCGTTTAATAGACATTAATGTATTAATTTAACTAACAATTTTAATGCACCGAGATGCAATTATACGGATAAATAAACTGTCTATTTTATATCTTGTTTTTACTCTTTTTATAACTATATGTTGAATGTGTTCCATTTATTTTGCTTCCGATATTCCAAGTATTTTAATATATATCAAAGGTTAATACACTGAAAGGTTTTCAGGACGAAGTATGAGCTGTTATAAATCTATTTATTGTTCGTGGGCCTTGAGGAATTATAATTTTTGTCAGTTTTAAAAACGTGGTATATCAAAATATTTATAACTCTATTTAAATTTAATCGATCAACGATGAAGGAAAACATTTTTTTTAAATTCTAGCACGGCTAAATGACTGCCGTATGCCTGATGGTAAGCACAACACAATCCAAAAACAATGGCGACCACCGATTGACACACTATCCATCGCCGGTCGCCGCTGTCATGCCATAAAACTGAATATGCACAGGCTGATCCCGAAACGCGACCCGCAGAAGCAAATCACTACGATGGGCTTTTTCGCCATATACATGGTGGTTGCGACCCAGTCAGGCTGTAAAACCCTACCACCCCGCTTTCGTCATTGCCTCGTTCGTTAATCACTACGTGCAAGTGAGGTTGGCTTGGCTATCTCAAGTCTTATGATGTTATTCGATACGCCTTACATCCCAAAACACCTAAGGCCTCAAGACACATCAAGAAACCTAAGGCATTAGACAAAATTTCTCTCCTCTAGTTTTAGCGTGTTTACTATTTTGAACCATGTGATTATTGAATATCAGATGGCATTGTGTTCAAATGCTAAAACTTATAATATATGAAAAAATATATTCTGTAACCAATAAAAAAAACAACTATAAGTTATTTGTGGATGATAAATGTATCCATATCTTAATTCGAGGTAGCTGTTATTCTACATAAGTGGGACAGTTACAAGCTACTGTTATTATTAGAATATGTTTCTATTGGAGTAGGCAAATATTTAGCTTTGTCGGTGGTAGAGTGATGTTGAAACTATTGCTGGTTTCAGCATGAATGGGTCGGCTTGTTCGGGTTACTACCACCCTCTCACAGAAATCCGAAGTGACAGTGCTTGCATGTTTCGTTTCGTTCGGTCAGTGCGAGCGCCGGAGGCCCACCTCCCCTCTCATCTCTCCTCTCCCCTCCAAAGGGTGGCAACGCACTTGCGACTCCCCTGGTGTTGTTAATGTCTATAGACGGTGGTGATCATTTAACATCAGGTAACACATCTGTTCGTTAGCCTTCTATGATATAAAAATATATATGTATATATATAATATTAAATCAAGTTTCCAATGCAAGTTCTTTTTGCTTGTTTGATGCGAGTACGTAAACGGTTTGTGTTACTTTTGATATATATTTTTTAAACATTAATTTTTACAGATAATCTGCAGCGCTGCGAACCTTAACACACACGGTGTTCGGCATCGAAGAACGATTGGACCATAATCTATCTAGGTAACTACTTATATCCTAACTTACTTACTAATATTATAAATACGAATATCAGTTTGTTTCCATTAACCACTAATCAATCATTCGGTTATCAGGGATACAGGAAAGGACACAGGGTACGTTTCGTACAGAAAAATTGGACTGTTTCCGAAGGATAATTTAAATATTTACTAACGCAAGCGAAGTCGCAAGTTTACTTAATAACTTTAAGCCCGCCTGATGTTAGACGGTCAGTGTAAAGTTATTCATAGTCAACCACAAAGATAACCATACTCTATACTGATTACTAATCTATACTTCTACACTAATATTATAAAGAGGTAAAGTTTGCGAGCTTGCGACGTTCTGACTATGTATGGTAATGTCAGGAACTACTAAACCGATTATGAAACTAATAGAAAGCTACGTTATTTGTGAGTGTCATAGGCTATATATCATCACGCTAAGACCAATAGGAGCGGAGCAACAATGAAAATGTTTTAAAATCGTTTTTTTCTTTTGAGAGCTTCCGCTGCGTCTTAGCCCAAAATAAACTATTCCACGCGTACGAAGTCGCGGGCAGAAGCTATTAACTAATTATATTATCTATACTATAATTATAAAGAGGTAAAGTTTGTGAGGTAGTAGGAGGTAATATCTGGGGTGTCGGAGAAAAAATGGTCGAACGAAAATGTTTCTTACAAACGCTGCCTTAACGATGAGAGATATATGATTGAGTTCTAGAGACAGGTAGCTTGATAATGCCTATTACCGCCAAAAATATTATAAAGAAGTAAAGTTTGTGAGTCTGTGACGTTGTAGGGGGTAATCTCTGGGTCTACTAAACCGATTTTGATTGTTTTACCTTAAATTGTTTTACCAATAGAAAGCCACGTTATTTTTGAGTGTCATAGGCTATATATTAACCCGAAAAATTAAAAGACTATTTTCTGGTAGTCGGATCTGCAAAGTAAGTCGGAGAAAAAACGGTCGAACGAAAAGTTTCCTACGAACGCTGCCTTAACGATGAGAAGTATATTATTGAGTTCTAAAGAAAAATTGTAAATCTTGATAATTCCTAGAAAATAGTCAGCGACAGCATACGTCTAACTTTAAGGTATTTTTATATATCAGAACGGATTAACGTTCGCCGTGCAGTTTCAAATAATGTCGTTCAATAATACATTTCCGAGGACTGTCATAACATATCTCATATGCCAATTAGTGTATGCTAGGTATATCCTCAGCAACAAAACACATCAACACAGGCAATAACTATTTGATGCAGAAACACGTACGGCGATAGAAATTCCGTTGTCGAACTTTGTACAAATTATTCCAGTGTGAAACGTCCATACTTACCTGATAAACGTCTTTTACCAACAAAAGATGTTGTAAACGCTCTTTTTTTATTTAAAGGTTTTATAGTTTGACTACAATCTCATTTGATTTTTTTTTATATCATAGGAGGCAAACGAACTGGTGGGTCACCTGATGTTAAGTGATCACCACCGTCCACAGACATTTGCAACACCAGAAGAGTCACAAGTGCGTTGCCAGCCCGTGTTTGGGAGAGGGGAGTGGGGAAGGGGGAGGGGAGTGGGGGAAGGGGGAAGGGAGTTGGTCCTCCGGCGCTCTCACTGACCGAACGAAACGCAACAATGCAAGCACCGTTACTGCACGTCCGTTTTCTGTGAGAGCGTGGTACTCCCCCGGGCGAGCCGACCCGTCCATACTGAAACCAGTAATAGCTTCAGCGTGGCTCTACCACTACTCCTCATCATACTAGTGTACTAACTCATCATCTGATGTAAAATGCCAACAAGGTCCAAGATGGTAAAAATGCCAAACCTAGAGAAGGACTAGCAAATATAGCAGGTAGAACGTACCTATAAGGGCTTGGCGACAGAATCTCAATTCTAAATTCCAAGGTGGTATAGCTAGTCCAATGGGTTTAGCGAAACCAAAATGAAAGCGGGAATAAATTCTAGAATAGAAATAGAATTTCAATTTGAGATTCTGAATACTGTATGTTCTCCGGTATATACTCCTACCACTTTTCGTTACACAAAAAAGTTGGGGATCAGAATTTCAAAACCGTTCCATAGGAAATGTCACTTCGAAATCTGTACCGCCATGATCTATGGTTTCATAGCCATGTTTTCTTTTAGCAAAACCTCCAATTTATTTGTATAATTTGAACCTATATTGACGCGGTGTCCTAACACACTAATAACTGAGCCATCAATAAATCAATGATAGAAATCATATTATAATTAAAAAGGTATTAACTCGTAGTAATATTAATATGAATGATATAATAAATAAACTGCAGTAAGAAATTTTATTTGCGTAGTTTGTGCAATATCTTAAATAGTTTTGGGGCATATTACGTCATACTTCTATTAACGCTGAGACGATACTGAGATCACGTTTGCTAGTTAGCCGAGTTTTAACAAGGCGCTGTCGAAACGTTTATGACGAATCTACAGGTTTTTTGTTACATCATTGTTTAATGGATATCTGCATTTATTATTTTGTAATTACAGATCTGGTTTCATCGCTGACAACGATCTTCCGCATCTTCTAAAACCATCCAATATATTCTTCAGGTATGGTATAATTTTAATGTAATTTTAATTCTTAGGTAATAATGTTAGGTTTTACAATAAAGTCCCAAAACATATTATCGATTTACCTGACTGCAAATCAAACGGGTTTTAGTGTCGAAAGGCTATTATAGAGTGGATCAATATGTGAACGATGGTGATGTCTGGAATTGACTCCTTTCTGTGCATCGATTAAAAATGATATTATGATGTATTCGAAATATATATATATATGTGTTAAGAAGATGTACTTGATCGAGATTCTTGCCGGTTCTTCTCGATGGCTGTGTTTGTTTCCGAACAGGTGATAGTTTTGACGTTCATAAGCGCCTTATTAGGGCCTTAACTGAATGACGTATTTGTAACCTAATACGTATGTCAACACTTACAACGCTCAAATTAGAAATGTGAAAATATGGATCAGAATTTGGTATCTCGTTCTCTAGTGTTGACTTTAATAGGGTATTGCTAATCGTCCCAGAGTATAGTTGATTCTCTAAACATGAGTTATTTCTTCAAAGCGATTAAAGAACAAAGACAGGGATTCATTTTATAGGTGAAGTTATTTTAAATTACATTTGTTACAAATCATTACAAAACCGACGTGAAGTAACAGTGCATGCATTGTTGCATTTCGTTAGGTCAGTGAGAGTGCCGGAAGCCCACCTTCCCTCTCCTCTCCCCCTCCTTCCGTTTTCCCCAAACACACCTTCAACTCCCTTGGTGTTGTTAGTGTCTACGGACGGTGGTGATCACTTAACGTTAGGTGTACCACATGTTCGTTTGGCTGCTATGACATTAAAAAAAAAAAAATATTCTGCTTCAGTTATTATCGTAGGTCAATATGATTTTTGGTACATTCGAATTTTTGATTCGCGCAGACTAAACTATGGGGTAATATTTCTCTAACATTATTTTACGTAAAAGATTTTTTAACACAATCTATCTAGGTATACCTTTTTAGATCTTCCTCCATTCTTATTTCCTTCCACCTTCATACTTACATTCATATAAACATAAGAGACGTGTGGTCACAATTAAATCCGATATTAAGAGAACATATTGTTGAATATGCAATTTACTTATATATAAGTAATACATTAGGCGTAATACACTAACAAACTGAATCGCCTCATACTAAAATCATTATTATTTTTGTTAATTAATGTATGTTTAATATTCCAGTGGTGGGTCTATCTTTCTATCGAGCAAAGAGGATTGATGAAGACTGAACAAGAAGAAGTAACAAGAAGAAGTAACTGGAAGTTTGTAAGCATTATAAATCCCTTCGCTACGCTTTTGCTTACGCGCCTCTATCTATTTAATACTTTATCTTGTTAAATAAAGGTAGTAGGTACTTAATTAAAAAAAGCCTTTCGTCACAAACTTAAACGCTAAGAAAAAGACAAAATATATACAGTACCCGGTATTTGATTTAGCATTTCGGGGAGAAGAAAGTGACGTTGGCTAAGATTTCGTAAGGCATTCTCTCTATCGCCCAGCGCAATGACTGCGATAGACAGAGATAACGCTATACGACACTGAACTTTACCGGTTATCTCCTTCTTCTTTTCGAAGTACCAAATCAAAAGTCAGGTACACTATGCAATTTGCAACACGTTCTACGCTATATTTAACATTTGCGATTAGCCATATCGTGTCCTTATGCGACTGGATTGATACAGAACCCGTCACAGTGACTCTTTTGTGATTTACCATGTTCTGGGACTAGGCAGCGTATTCTCAGCTGCCTTAAGGCTTGCATGCCGGCATGGCAGCAACAGCTGATGATTAGTTGTACATTTCTTGCTAGTCTGATGTTGTTATTTTTTTTATTGTTAATGACTGATCAACGATAAACAACTGATAAACGACGATAAGATCTAAAATGGCATACACTAAATTTATAGGCATAACTAGCGATCACTACCTATTTAACATTACACGTCGCAGACCTTTATCGATCCGGAGTAACAAAATTTATCGTAAAATATAATTATTTAAATTCCAAATAATACTATTAGAAATACCAGAAGTAGATCGAATTTGAAGATAAATCCGATATGAGAATACCAGAAATGGATTTATATAAAAAATCACACAATTACATATCTCTCCACGAAAACTCACATCAATTAAGTAACACAATATTTCATAAAAACCCAGAGAAATACAAGTAACAATGTAAACTGGAAAGAACTCACGCAATACAACAACAATCACTCAATACAACCTTCCAGAGAGACGACCAATGACTCGACAGACTCGCCTTTTATAACATTCAGTCGAGTTTCGACCAATGGCGTGTCAGGTCATTAGTAACAACACCCCCGCTGTAGTCAATACTAAGTCAATAGTAGTGCAGAGAGTGCTAACAATACAACCAATTAAATAAAAATCATCTCTTATTTAAATATACTTTATCGATACTTTGAAAATCACTACTATTCCTCGATATTAACATTTCTACTTCATGTTGTGAATATTATATAGTTTAAAAAGAGATATACCGCAATTGGAAAGTCTGGTGAGATAACTATCAATAACTCATTATCTAATTAGCGTTTTTACTGTTGATATAATAAGTCTAATTTATTTTATTCCCAGAATAGTCTACTATTCTCACTGTAAAACGTAAAGTTAGCTGTAAATATAAAAAAATAATTAATAATTACAAATAGCATTATCGTGTCTATAAAATTACAAATAGAAGTGACTAGTTACTTGGAATTACGTTATTTGATTCCTACACGAGACACAATGACAGGTCACTATATGTATTGTGGTCTACTTCAGTTTTTTCTTATAACCGTGATTTACTTTGGTAGTGTAATTTATATGTGTTGTAAATAGAGACAAGAAAATAGTAAACAACATTGGATTTTTTTCTCTCACTATTAGTTATCAGGAATAAGGTTTGACCCTAATGTCACCTGATGTTAAATGGCGATTTGATCTGACATTGTAAAAATGCCAAACCTACATGAGAATTACATATCAAAGATAACTGCCAGAATATACCTGTAGGTTTATAGGTTTTGAAATTAAAGGTGATAGACGACAGTTATCCAAGCCAGCTTAGTAAAAGCTTGTGGTCACCACCAAGGCTCTACCAATATATCGTATCATGTTCAAACATGTGTTTTCAATCAATGTACTTCTTTTGTTTAAAATACTGTCCCATTTTATTTTGTACTGATGACGTCATACTCTTTGAAATTGTTTTTTTTTTTTTAATTCTTTACTATTTAAACTCTTACAAAACACTGATTTTAAGTTATTCCCAGTAAATATTATCGTTAGCATAGCTCTTCTAGGAAAGTATACAGATATGTGCTCTATATAAAATTATGGAAAGTCCTCTATTCACCACTAAAGCATAGCTCTTCTAGGAAAGTATACAGATATGTGCTCTATATAAAATTATGGAAAGTCCTCTATTCACCACTAAAAGTCTTGTTAAAATCAGTTCAACCGTTTAAGAAACTTTTTGTTTAAAATACTTTCCCATTTTATTTTGTACTGATGACGTCATACTCGTCAAAATTGTTTTATTGTTTTATAAATTGTATTTTTTTTATACTACTTAAATTCTTATAAAACACTGATTTTAAGTTATCCCCCGTAAATATTATCGTTAGCTTAGCTCTTCTTGGAAAGCATACCTACAGATATGTCTTCGATATAAGATTATGGAAAGTCCTCTATTCACCCATAAAGTCTAGTTAAAATCAGTTCAACCGTTTAGGAAACTGACCCGGACAAACGACAGACAATTTTATCTGTATAGATTTAAGTATGTTACTATTTTATATTTATATCGAATAAATTATACAAGAGAAATGTTGTTTTATTACATATATTCCTGAGTTCATTTTTTTAAGCTAATTTTGCTTCGCCTAAAGCGCTTTAATGCTTTAATAACTTTATTAAAATAAAATGCAAATAAATGAATACAAATAATAAAATAATTCACTATTAATTACAAACATTATTTATAATCAGTAGTTTGTTCAAGGCATTTTTTTATATTCACATCCAATCAAATAATCAAAATAAAAACATACGATAGCTAATGAACATCTATAAAATGACAGAATAGACCTTGGATTCATACTGTATAAAACCGTAAGGTAATGTTATTATTAAATACTGATATATTTGTAATAAGAATATAGAATTCATTGATTAAATTCCATATTATTTATAAATAGAATTCCGAATATATTAATTGAAATAAGCCCGCGTTAAGAATATAACAAGTCAAACTTAAGATTCAGCCTAAGTAAGGAAAGATATTCGCGGTTTGAACAATACTCAGTACAATTACAAGTTTCTAAACTCTTCTAAGTCAAATCGGGACGAAAGCGCCACCGCGTAATTTTTTCCTCAACTAAATGTTTCTGTAAAAAAAAGCCGCGCTCGTAACGGCATCTCTTAGCAGACGAGAGAATTTTTCCCAACTTCGGTCATAACACCCGGCCACGTGCATTTGTTTTGGTTGGTTTTTTTATAACAAAAAAAAGATAGCATACATAAAACCTCAACTCGGCTCGTAGGTGCGCCAAGCAAAATGGTCGTCATTTTTTTCTTCTCTTTTCAGCCATCTGTCCGTCCTTTTCGGTCAAAAATGCGATCGTTATTTCTGTTCCGGTGCGGCTGTGTGTGTTCGTCGGCTTGTCAGCGTTTTAAGTGCCACGTTTTTATCATTCGATTTTTTATTTTAAACGTGAACTAATAGAGACTATTGTTTGGAAAATTTTGTTTCGTCTTACGTCAAATGAAAGAGGGAGAAAAAATAGAAATATAGGAGGCACGGCGTGTACGATAAAGAGAGCGGGAGTCGTTAACGATTCTGCGCCGGTAAGTTGCGCAGATAGCGTTTTTGGTGCTTTTTTTGGGGGCAGCGCCTCACACCAACGGGTGTTTTTTATGGCTGTCTTTTTCTAGCATGTAGCCTCGTTCCTTATACGTATATGTGTGCGTGACGTGGTACTGTATGCGTGCACCCGCCGGGGGCAGGAACACCTAGTGCTAGATTTTTGCGTGCAAACTTCCTAGATAACCGATCGCGTTTGTGTATATACACGCGGTATATAATGAGATGTCACCGCTATGTACATAGTAAATAGAGCTGTGGAACAAAGCGTATGTACTGTGTTGAAGCTGATTAATCATGGTCTTTCATAATTCCACGCGTCGGCTAACTGTTACCGTGGTGCGTTCAACGTTTTTATCCAAATGGAAAATATTTTGTATTCAGCGCTTTAGGCGAAATATTGTATGCAATTATTGTATTCAGTTAGAAGTACGTGCATTGTATGCATACAATATGAATAAACTATTATAGAGCTTTTATTGCAGATGCTAAATAATTTCATAAATATCTCAGCGGTCGTGTTCTGGTTGTTAATTTTTATTCCTTACCATTGACAACAAGTACATATATCGATCACCAATACGTTAATTTGTATGCCATTATCTGACTGGAGCTTTACTTAGTTCGACATGTCTTGAAAGATTAACAAGAACGCATTACAAAATTGACCTTTTGGTATTTTTAGTCTGAAGGCGTTGTACTATATGGGTATGACGTAACAAGGTTAACGAACTTCCTTGAAAGTCTTTTTACTTATGCAAATATAACTTTCTTACATAAAACAAATCATGGTTATGCCAATTTAAGATTAATATCCTCGTAATAAATTATTGTTTTGTGTATTTTTATTACCATGTCTAGACATTAATATGTGATTCGAGCTCTTAGTATAAAAGTTTCCTTATTGAAAGAGAGATATCAAGAGATTCATAAGTAAGGTACCATTACAACTTAGAGTTTAGAATCATTAGTAAATCTCTTATGGTGATGACGTAAAGGGGTTAATGAACTTTGTCTCTGTCACTATATAGTACTATAAAGAAGTATTTAAAGTTACATTTATACCAATTTGAGGTCAATTTCTTCTGTAGTCTGAGATAGTAAGCACGCTAAATGTAAAGGAGTAAAGTAGTAAGTACCTACTAAGAGATTAAATCGTTAAAACACATATTTAATTTTCGGGTTGCTTCCTCTTGTTCTTGAAAAGGGTGTACCACTCACTACAACAAATACAACAGGTCATTCCATTAGTTCGTACGAAATCAATAAAGCAATTAATGAATAAAAATATTAATAGAATTCGGAATTTAGATTCGAGCATATATTATTATTGTATTAGAGTCTACGAAATAGTTTTTTTAAATTGCTAAATACGATCATGAAGTTAAGGAAGAGTTAGGCATATTAAAAACTAAGTTAATTTTAAATATACTATTATGTATAATAATTTACATACATATGTATAAGAATAACAGACTGACTGACTGACATTTGAGAGCATAGCCCATACTACTGGGACTAGGACTGTGAAAATTTACATGTTCGTGAGCAATAATGAAGGATTTCTGTAAATTCAACCCCTAAAATGCTAAAAAAGGGATGAAAGTTTCTATAAAAATCGTCATTATTTAACATAGATCTAAGAAAACTGATATTAAGCAGCTCAAAACCATGTATCTATTATGGCATGTCGTTCTAAAATTCACAGCGTGTTGAATTTATTAGTCTAACTATTATGGCCCATATAATATATCTCAGATATATTACTAAGTTAAAATAAAATGTCGGAAATAGTTACAGCATAGAAATCGCGAACGAAGCTGAGGGCAATTGGTAGTACTTAATAATAACACACATTTGAACATTGGTGAGATGTCTATAATGCCGTATTAAACGTTCAGAGGTCCAGGAGCAACGAAGAAATAGAGGCGCCCACAATGATTTTAAATATGAGTATACTTTGAGATATTTTAAAAAAAGTACTCGAGAATGTAAATTTTGCTTTCTTTGCCAGTACAGATATTTTCTGTATAAAAATGCACACGTACCAACCCTAAATTCGGCCCTGGGCATTTACTAGTTGCCGCCTAATTTATTTATTGCACTGAAGTTAAATTGCCACATACCTATTGGTGTATTCCGAAATTTATACTCAAGAGTCTCCATTTTAGACTTAGAGCTTAGAGTGTGGTAACGTAGACTCTTTCGCTTAATTATAGAGTGGAAGCCCTTATTCTTCTAAAGCATAATAAATTAAACGTAACGAGTGGTTCAAATCATTATTGGAGATGGTTTTTTACCGTGATTTTTTTATAATTATCAGTCCAAACTCAATTTTTTCAGTCTCTGAACTAGGTGCACACTATTTTAAACTCAAATCTTTGGGGTGAAAAATTCATTTCGTGGTACAAAATACAAAATGAAAACCTGTGTTATAGATTCTATCATATAATATCTACTGACGATTTTTTTCGCAACCCAGAATGTGAAGAATCCTCATAATGGCAGTAATTGAATAAGAGCCATCTATACTTACATTTTGGAACTAATTTTTTAATAATTTTAAAATCTAATGAAAACTATATATATATAATCTGCATAACATGTACATTATTTTTATTATTTAATTTGATCAAGATAAAGAACATGCTATAAACTGGAGAGAAATGTAATTGAAGTGTAGCGCCATCTAGTGGTGAGTAGAATAAACCGTGTCACTAAAACTCATCTGACGGCTAATTTATCGTGGTCTATTATATTATACCATACAAAAATTTATTTGAAATAAGTTTAATATCGAATTGAAGAAACTAACGAAAAATGATTAAAATACCTAAATAATTAGCGACAAAAAAGTAATATGTTTTTCTAAAATTCAATTTATGATAATTTCGACTTTTGATTTCATTTGTGTAGCCTTAGTTGATCTGACAAAAAGATAGTAAAATATACAAAGGTGTCATATGTACTTTCTAGGAAAAGATTATATATAATGCAGATAATATAGATATAATATAAGATATAATATCATAAAGCTACTAAGAGTGAGCAAGGAGCTATATTATAGTATCTAAATTAAATACACCTCTCAAGCAGTGATATAGTATCGTACTATACACAAATAGTTGCCAGACGACAAGAATTTTCCTGAATTCTTACCCTTTTTGAAGGAAGCAAAGGACAAATGGTAATAATTAAATATAAATAATTTTAACCTATTAATATTTTTTTTTATTATTTGGTAGGTGGTAGAGCCACGATGAAGCTATTACTGGTTTAAGCATGAACGGGTCGGCTCGCCCGGGGTACTACCACCCTCTCATAGAAAACCGACGTGAAGTAACAGTGCTTGCATTGTTGCGTTTCGTTAGGTCAGTGAGAGCGCCGGAGGTCTACCTCCCCTCCCTTTCCTCCTCCCCCACCCCCAAACACAGGCTGGCAACTCTCCTGCTGTTGTTAGTATCTATAGACGGTGGTGATCACTTAACATCAGGTGATGACCCACCTGTTCGTTTGCATCCTATAATTTTTGTTTTCAAAAGATTTTAATGGTAACTTAATTAAATTAAGAACAGTCAAGGCAGTCATAAGGAGTGCCGACAGAAGTGAAAACTCAAAACAATTAAATAACTGTTTTTTTTTTAATTTTTAAATTAATTATAGTGTGAATGACGACAATATTTACATTTTAGAATTTGTTTATTGAAATTATTAACATTAGCGTGGTTTTCATATCTATTGGTACTCGGAGCAATAATTAGGTACTTATATACATTTTTATAAAGTCTATTAATCAATTAAACGTATGATGAGCTACAAAATGTTAATATTACATATACACAGGCCCCTATACTACGCGTCCCTAGTCTGACGCAAGCTGCATAAGCGGTCACGCTAGCAAGCATAGAATGACGCGAAATTATAAATTTATTTCCTACTAAAAATACCGCTCAACGCCCCTAAAGCAGTTTTCTTCAACTTCAATAATTCATAGGTTAATTTATTCAATCAATGAGTTTTGTTCCTTTTCCCTCCTCCTAAGATATTTTCACGTATGCTCAAACAGTCAGATGGCTGTAGGTACCGCATTTGCACTTAATCTATTCTGAATTTGCACTGAAATTTCGTAATGTTACTTGCCAGTGTATAGTTTTAGTTGCTAAAATTTAAAAAGTATAACCTATGTACGAGATTCCCAGTGAAGTGACCTATTTTTTGGGAAAACTTGATTGGAAAAACTATATTGTTTTCTTTCTATAAAAAAAAAACATTAAAAATAGTCTTAACCTATATGAAAACTGTGTAGATCCCTTATTACCTCCTTTTTTTCCTACCTCGTAAACTTCCATAAACATTTTGTACATATATATTTCCATATAGGGTTTCCATATAGGGATTCAAGAGAAAAACCTTCATAGAAGCTTTAGACATTCCACTTATATCTTTAGTCAGCAGCAGCACTACTACTAATAAGAACATTATTTTGACGTTCAAATTTTGTATTTAGATTTCAAATATGACCCAACATACGTATATTGTTCAGTTTTAACAGTATCTCTACGGTCATGATTTGATTAATAACTCAGTATACCAAATTTTTATAGTAACACGGCAATGTGACTGCACTATGCCTGATGGTAAGCACAGTACAACACAGTACGCCGGTCGCCGCTGTCATACCGGCCTACAAAAACCTGGATATGCACAGGCTGATCCCGAAACGCGATCCGCAGAAGCGAATCACTATGACGGGCTTTTTCGCCATATACATGGTGGTTGCGACCCAGTCAAGCTGTAAAACCCTACCACCCCGCTTTAGCCATTGCCTCGTTCGTTATTCAGCAGGGTGCACCACGTGCAGGTGAGGTTGGGTTGGGTGTCTCAAGTCTTATGATGTTTTTTTTCTACTTGGTAAATTAATAAAATTTCATAGCTATTTCATTGATGCTTAACATCATCCAATTAAATGTATTCATCCCTGACAGCTTTTATAAATATTCGCTAGAGCCTGTTCATAAAATATTACACGAAAATGTTACCTTTATAAGCCCCCGTCCAGCGTCCTGCCTCTTCGTCGCGCTGTCACGTTTTCTGCGAACATCACGAATGATAGATCCCCCATCTCTCAATACATGTATAAATTTAAATATATACGTAAAAATATATATCTATATCTTCTTCTTCTATACATATAATACAAATGTGAATCTAACGAGTCTTTACTTTTAAGATTTTAATGAAAAAAATTGTTGCAGATGTCTAGGTATAAGTAATAAAATGCATTTCAATCATTTTTAGAAATATCTGTCTGTCTATCTGTCTGTCTGTTTGTTTGTATGAACACGCATCACTGCTAAACTACTAAGTTCACAATAAAACCACACCAAGAAATTCATAAAAAATATATTCGAAAATAACTTAGTCTTTGTTTCATTATAATCGGTCCACTCTATCAAAAGTTATTGTAATTTTAATGACGACACAGCGTAAGTACGATAGGAAGAGATAAGTAAATGAACTTAATACGTTCTGATGACTTTATTAATCACAGTTTTTTACGTAATGTCCGAAGCGGACGAAGTCGCGGGCACATTTCAACATTTATATGTATAGACAAATATGAAGGAATTACTTTCTATCGTAACAAAATAATAAAATAAAATGGAGAGAAATTTCCAAAATTCTTTAATGAGCTGCGAATGTCACGTTTCCTTAAATTCCCCGATCCCCTTTGTCACATCTTTTTACAATAAGATATATCCTCCTCCTAAAAGGTGTTCATTTAAAAAATTCGCTACTTTCACATATATGCTGCGAACAAGAATTACTAAAGGACAGAAAAAATACCGAATAGTCAAGGAGTTCTCAGTAAATCTCATTATTTGATCTGGTAACTCTATTCTCACATAAAATTGAAAACATCTATTTGATAGCAATGATTTTATAAGTAAAAAGGCTTATAATATCATTTGATAGTAGTTTAATAATCATTAAAGATTTCCACACGTTTACTGCACAGTGATAGTTTTGGACCTGTATTTGTATCCTGACTCATTTTTATGATTATTTTATATTAACAGAAAGTATTTTCTAAATTTATACTGGGAACCTAGTTATATCGCATTGATATATAGTTAATTTTATAAAATAGAAAATCACTTAAGAATAAATAATCGGTTTCCTGAAAAAAAGGCAATGCTAAATCTATTACTAATATTTTGTAAATTTTCGATGGCAAAATATTTATAGCGTTAGTTTGTAACAGTTACACTGTTGTGCCCAAAGCCCTTTTTTTGGTTGAGAGTACGGACATAATCACCACGCTAGCCTACGACGTATTGGTGATTTCCAACTCCGAGAAACTCCGAGAAGTCTACAGTTCTATATTTTTCCTATATACGGTGATTCTACAAAAGTATATCCCACGTTCAGGTGTTCTCACGATGTTTTCTTTCCACGTCACCCGCTATTGATACCTATTAGAATTCGTAAAAGTACTAATTTCGAAGAATTTATTGGTATATTGCCGAGGTATGAACCTGCCGATATCGATAGATATTCCACCGGTCAAACCTTTTGACCACTATGAGTTACGCACAATGAATTGTGGATTGGTATACCTCGCCCTTACGGTGTGTTAGGCACTCGAAATACGCAACGTAAGTCGAGGCACTTTTTTCATACGTTTTCATAAGAAGCCCAGGTTAAGCTTAGGTTTTCTAATAATTAGCAATTTTTTAGGTGTAAAACCGAATGTTTTCGTACACGACACCTATATAAATAAACTTAAAAATCTATCAAATAAATCTCATCTAGATATAAAATTTGGTAAAATCGTAGGTATTTTTGTTGAACCACGCTTAATCTATTACTGGTTTCAGCATGAATGGGTCGGCTCGCCCGGGGTAGTACCTCTCATAGAAAACCGACGTGAAGTAACAGTGCTTGCATTGTTGCATTTCGTTCGGTCAGTGAGAGCGCCGGTGGCCCAGGTGAAACCAGTAATAACAAACCTAAAAATGGATTTAAACATTTTTGTCTTTTATTTATGGAACCAGTGTTATTTGTAGTAGTACTACATACATTTTGTCATATATTATTACAGACAGAAATACAGATTTATTAATCCAGATTATTATTATTTCACTGCGTTAATGGTTTTCGTATATAACACTTTTTACATAACAATTATACAAAACTGCATTTATTGACATACCAGTTTTAGACCATGGCTTCTTTCTTGTTAATGTAGATTTCATCTATCTCTCGGCAACAGTACTTTTTTTCTTGATTACAGTAATGTATGCCCTCTTTCTAGACACCTGGCAACGTGTGTGCAAAATTGAATAATGATCAATACTGAGTAGTTAACGCAGGAAACAAACATATTTACATTTCCATTTATAATATCAGTTAGGATGGAGCAATGTTAATTTCAATTGTTCATTATGGTCTGTTGATATTTAAAAAAAGTTTTTTTTATGTCATAGGTGGCAAACGAACAAGTGGGTCACCTGATGTTAAGTGATCACCACCGTCCATGGACACTAACAACACCACAGGATTCGCAAGTGCGTTGCCACTCTTTGGGGGGAAGGGCTAAAGAAGGGAGAGGGAGAGGAGAGAGGAGAGGGGAGGTGAGGTGGGCATCTGACGCTCTCACTGACCGAACGAAACGCAACAATGCAAGCACTGTTACTTCACGTCGGTTTTCTGTGCGAGGGTAGTACTACCCCGGACGAGCCGACCCATTCATGCTGAAACCAGTAATAGCTTCAGCGTGGCTCTACCACCATCAACATTAACATTTGTACATATCGTAACGTTACTGATCTGATACAAATTGGTGTATTTTTATTTAATTATGCGTTTTGTGACATCACTAATCTGATACGGACCTGTAGTTGGAAAGAGTTTATCACCAACGTCCATACTACGTTGAAAACACCGGTTCTCGTCAGATCACTGAAGTTAAGCAACGTCGGGCGCGGTCAGTACTTCGGCGGGTGACCCCCTACTTTTTCTCCATGGCGAAATCCCTAAGGAATATCCATCTCGCCGGGCTGTAGGCCGAGCATATGCCCGAGTCGACCCCATGGTACCTTCTTACACCTTTTGGCCGAGGGAGCAGGGACTGGCTAATCGACACTACGTCTGCTCCTCCGACAGGTGTTGTCACTTCCTAAGGAGCCCCCATTGCGGCCTGAAGGGTCAAGATGGTGGACTCTTCAAGGGGAATGGGTGTAACCCTCCCTGACGAACTGTGGGAGTTGCATCGGCATAATGCACCTCCACCACATGGGTCAGTGCAGTTTAACTGCCCGGGGTGACGGACATGCCCGTGTCTATCGCCCCCATCCGTCATCCATGGGTGTCCCATGGGGTCCCTGGGAACAACCGTACGACGTTGGCTCTTTGTTCCTTTTTTTAAATTTACTTGTACATCTTGTAACGTTCCTGATCTGATACAGATTGTGTTACGAATAAATTAAGTAGACTGTTTAAAAAAAAAGATCTTCTTTGTTGTGTTGGAGACGAATTTCTTAGCATACAAGCATTGTGTGGGTACTGCGTCTAACGTATGGCAAGGTAAAGGAAAAGAGCTCGAAGCATTCCTTCTAGTGTAGTTCGAAGGAGCTCTTACCGACGCTCCACTACTCGCACTTCAGTCATTGTCTTTTCATATGTTTTAAAAACCTTCAAGTTCTAATAATCTGCGCTAGTAATTATCTACGTTCATGTTTTTGTCATTGGTCACTGGCGTTAATATGTCACTCGAGGGAAGTTTTTTTTTTTATAGTGGCACCTACCTGCCTTTGTTGACAATTTCGCCAACGTCAATTGTCAAAAAACAAATGCGGAATAAAGTGTTTGTCCGAATCAGATACTCATGATTACGTATAAGAATTTCTTTAATATTATCCTTCTATACTTCCCAGGTCTACTTTTTTATATCTTATAGGTTTTATCATTTAACTATGTTTTTATCATTTGGTCTGAAATAGTAAATAACTAAACTCAACCTAGGTGGGGTCTGGCTCTCAAATGCTACTGTAGGAACACACCTATAAATCGGTCGACAAATTTTTAACATAAGGGTGGTATCTATCTAGGGGGGTTCAGGAAAATCCCTACCATACCCATGCGTATATAGATTCTTGCTAATTTGTTTGCATGTATTAGTAATTGCCTGTGTAACACGCGCCCTTGTAAGCAAGCTTAGACGTTGTTGGTGTAGCAGGATAGCAAGCGTTCCGTGACATCCGATGTAAACTTAGTTACGAAGCGATGTAGTGTTTGTGCCCGGCTGAATATACTGACACCATATACAGACTCTCTTATAGTTTGTCGCCTGTTGGATTCACACAGTGTACATACATCTTGCATGTATGAAAATTACGACAGTCGAGTGATTTATTATCTGCTAGCTGTAACGTCCGTCCGCTTGGAACTTAATGTAAAAAAACAGTGATTAATAAAATCATCTGAATGTATTAAGTTACTTAACTACTTTTCTCTCGTATTTAATTCGCATCGTCATTTAAATTACAATTGCTTTTGATAGAGTGAACCAATTTTAATGAAACCAAGACTAAATATTACTCAAGGATATGCTTTATGATTTTGTTATTGAGGTTTTGTCGTGAACGCAGTACTTTAGCAGTGATGCGTGTTCAAACAAACAGATAGACAGGCATTTCTAAAAATAATTGAAATGTATTTTATTATTTACTAGCCTACCCGTGCTCACTTCGTTGGGCGGTAATAGGCATTAACAAGCTACAACTTTTTTCTAGAACTCAATCATATATCTCTCATCGTTAAGGCAGCGTTCGTAAGTTCGACCATTTTTCTCCGACTCCCCAGATATTACTCCCTACAACCTCACAAACTGTACCTCTTTATAATATTATAATAATAATATAATTAATTAATAGCTTCTGCCCACGACTTCGTACGCGTGGAATAGTTATTTTGGGCTAACACGCAGCGGAAGCTCTCAAAAGGAAGAAAAAACCGATTACAAAATATTCTTCATTGTTGCTCCGCTCCTATTGGTCTTAGCATGATGATATAGCCTATGACATTCACAAATAACGTGGCTTTCTATTGGTAAAAGAATTGTCAAAATCGGTTTAGTACTTCCTGAGATTACCCCTACAACTGTGACGTCACAAACTTACAAACTTTACCTTTTTATAATATTAGTATAGATTCTAAGACAAATCAATTTTTTCACTACAATCGAAAAAGTACAGATACATTAGATTTACTTTCTTATTATATGTATGTGAGAAGATATAGACTACTAATGTCCTTCGGCTTCGCAAGCGTTTTTAATGCAATAATTATTTCCGATTATTTAATTCATGACTCAATGACGGACGGAAAAATAGCGGCTTTTCACACAAACTGTCATTCCTTTTTCTACCCCCTTACATGGTGGTAGAGCCACGTTGAAACTGTTACTGGTTTCAGCATGAACCGGTCGGCTCGTCCGGGGTAGTACCACCCTCTCATAGAAAACCGACGTGAAGTAACAGTACTTGCATTGTTGCGTTTCGTTAGGTCAGTGAGAGCGCCGGAGACCCACCTCCCCTCCCCTCTCCTCTCTCCTCTCCCTTCCCTAACCTTTCCCCCCAAAGGGTGGCAGCGCACTACGCGAATTTCTAGTAATCCTTTACTAATATTCACTTAAAGTGTAAAAGGAACCGGGATACAGATTTTCACAGTTTTTTTTTTCGAACTGACTACGCTATTGACCAAGCAAGGTCTTAACAGCTTTACCGGACTACTAAGGCGAGCGCTTCAGGCACTCAGCCGATTTTATTTTGACAACTAGCTCAAGGGTGCGCGGCACACCTCGGCTTTGGCTGTTGCCTGATACATGCAATCGCGATTTTCTACAGACGGGTAAGTGTCGTAGACTCGAGTCGCGGCGTTATTTTCCGTTATCAACGCTCTCACGTCGTCAGGGAGTATAAAACGGCGATCGTTCGCCCTTTGTACCTCTTTTGAGGTTTCCTTGACGGCGGTTTGGACAGATTTTCACAGGCTTAGCACTAATCGTTTGGGCTGTGCGTTGATATGTCAGTAACTCAGTCAATTATCCTTTTATGTATAAAGACAATATCGATGTTTTAGATTGCACTGCGCTTAACTGAGATTTAAAGTTAAGTCACTGTGTTGCCCTGAATTGAAAAAAAATCTATGTAAACTAAATAACCAATCCACGGCAACCTATCACACATTGGTACGAATAAATTATAATAAATATATGAACCAAACAATAGTACCCTACGCTAGAAAATAGTCACCCTATTGAGTATACATTCATAGACGAGGGTGTCTATTAAATAGTAAATATTACATAAACGAATCACCCTTATATTCAAATATTTATTTAATCTTTATTGTACACCAATTATATACATTCATTTTAAAAACATTTCACGTTTTGTTATTAGTACAATGGGCGGCCTTATTGCTATTAGCAATATCTTCCAGGCAACCTTTGGATGGATTTGTTCTATGGAGTAGAGTATAAATATTGCGTAAATTATATACAAATTTACATTATATAATAATATATTATGCACGTGGCTTCGCTCGCGTTTATGTCATTTGTCATATTAGTTAGGAATCAAATAATTAATTTCGAAATATAATCTTCTGTAAGTGGTAAAGGCACGCTGAAATTATTACTGGTTTCAGCATGAATGGGTCGTCTCGCACGGGGTACTACCACCCGACCCATAGAAACACCGACGTGAAGTATCAATGCTTGCATTGTTGCGTTTTATTCACTTCCCTCTTCACTCCCCCTCCCCCATCTTCTAAACACAGGCTGGAAACGCACTTGCCACTCCCTTGGTATTGCTAGTGTCTATGAACGGTGGTGATCATTTACCATCAGGTGACTCGCCTGTTCGTTTGCCTCCAATAATATAGAAAAAAAAATGAAATTTTACAGAACGTTCACATGAATATGTGAAATTTTAGTATTAAGAATTTACACAAACTGTGTTGACTAATTTACGACGTTACAGGGCGTAATGTAACATGTTACATAGCGAGCGTTCATGCAGTTAGAACGGGAAAACAAGGCACTCGCAGCGAACAACGAGCGCTCGTTGTTCGCTGCGAGTTCTTCACTCCGCAGTCGGTTTTTTAGCGAAAATCCTTTGTATGTATTATGTATATCGTTCAATCAGTAGGTACGTCGTGTCGAGGCGAATCATCATATGCGCATAACGATACGTTTCTTTCTTTAAATAAATTTGATGTGGTATTACTGATTTCAGCATGAATGGGTCGGCTCGCCAGGGGTACTACCCTCTCATAGAAAACCGACGTGAAGTAACAGTGCTTGCATTGTTGCATTTCTTTTGGTCAGTAAAAGCGCCGGAGGCCCACCTCCCCTCCCCACTCTCTCTCCCTCTCCTTCCACCCAAAGGGTGGCAACGCACTTGCGACTCCGCTGGTGTTGTTAGTGTCTATGGACGGTGGTGATCACTTAACATCAGGTGGACCACCTGTTCGTTTGCATTCTATGACATAAAAAAAAAATTGTACAATATCGTTCCTTTTATCTTCTTAATTTGGACTAAACAATAATTGACTAAAATCAATAATCCGAACACAATTTTGATGTCCGATATCTTGTCTTCTCCTGGCTTACGAACCTGGAGTACTGATGAGCAAATAGTTCTAAACGAGCAAGTTACACGGATTTTAGCACACGGTGTAACGTAACGTGCTCACTGCGAATGGTACATTACGCCCCGTAACACCGGTCAGTATCCATCTTACTACAATTGTCAAATTTAAAAAAATATTGTAAGGTCATATTCTTGATCATTGAAGTAAATAAACAAAATTGTAGATAGAAATTACATATTTTTTTGGTATAAATTACTATGTGCTAAAATAAAAATGAACAAGATCTCCTTGATTTCCCACTGTACTGTACTTTGTTTAAACAAGGAATTTTTCAGTTTGCTGTAACATAACCTATATTTAAAAAAACCCAATGTATTTACGTAAGCCAATAATTAATACTATTACGAAATCTTAACAATAAACCCCTAGCTTTGTTGTGGAACAATGCTTTGTTACAAACAAAACACGACCGTAATAATAGCCAACGTGAATGGGAGGCTGTTTCGGATATTTATGTACCGGAAAGTATGTAACCTGAACCATAGAATTATTGAAAATATATTTTTTGGTAATCGAAATCAACAGATTATATATACTCGTGGTCATCCAGGGTTCGCAATTCGACTAAAATAAGACATACAATTTTCCCGTAAAACTTCTTTAGGTACGACTAGGAGGTAATTAGACGACAATGCAACGGAAGTCCGTTACGGAAATATGGCGTCACGTTTCTGTACCGTCCGGTTTTTAAATATTTTTGATTTTGTCAACAAATAGTTTATAAACATATCATTAAAAAAATTATAATAAATATTAAATTGAATAATTATAAAATTGACAATATAAAATCAATTATGTATATAGGGCGCGCGACCGTGCTGCCATCTGATTTCAATGTAATTAACAAATTAAATCCACTAATAGGAGCGGAACACCAATGAAGAATGTTTCAAAATTGGGGGTTTTCCTCTTGAGAGCTTCTGTTGTGTCTTAGCGTTAGCCCAAAGTAACTATTCCACGCAAACGATGTCGCGGGTAGAGGCTAGTAAATAATCACTTGTGTTTCGGGGTCAGACGCTGTATGCCTAGAAGGCAGCTTAGTAGGCTTGCAGGCCGGCATGATAGTTACGACCGATGAAAGATTACCGATATTTAATTTCAAGTCAATTTTGAGTTATACTGTGCTTACTATAAAGCACAGTGACGTTACTAAGTCTTAATACCTTAAAAAAAACTTAGGAGAATATTTCTTTTATGTTAACTCCATTCTCTTATCTATATATAAATGGGCAGTAGAGAAACTGTTAAGAACATCTCCCTCCTCTTTCTCAGCCGATTTTATTCTTTCTTTTTTTGTTTTGTAACTATCGATGAGCTTGAGTGATATCGATAAAATTGGAAAAAATTTTTGAAGTGAAACCTCTTTATCGACGTAGGGAGGAATTTTAGAGCACGTAAAACGTATGTAACGTTTTTCGGTTACGCGCCATCTTAATTTCTGCACATGTTTCCTTTACGCGCCATGTTTATTTCTAAAGGTGCGCTCACAATGATCAGATTCCGTGGAATGTAAATATATTTCATATTTCAGTTATCATAAGCCATTAATTTCAAAAATATATAATAACGGTAACAATAATAATTCTATTATAATTAATGAAATGCTATTATAATCAACAATCAACAATAAGGTAAAATAATTGAATTATTTGTATCCATGTTTATAATAATAAAAGCCTTTTGCTTAAGCTTTATCTAATTTAGCTTTAATTAACCAATTTCTGTAAAGTTGTAAATATAGTAGCTCATTTATCGAAAACTGATGTCATAAAGAAGTTACACTTCTATAGAAAAAAAAAATACGTGCGTGTATCAGTGTTCACACACACTGATACACGCACGTATTTTTTTTCTCTATGATCGACTATTATAATAGTAATCGTTTTTATAAAGACTTCTAAAATATTATACTTGATACTATTCTGTTTAGTTATATACACCAGGTTAAATATGTAAAACAAAGAGATATTTAAAAAAAAACTTGAATGAATTTACCACGCTGGTTTCAAGTCAATCTGCCATTAAAAAATCACATTAACGATTTTTAAGCTTTGGCGAAAAGGTAACGATTAACATTTGTCTTGATTTTAAGCTATAAGTCCTAAGTCAAGTTCCTAGAGGAACTTACTTCTTAAATGAATAATGCTCTAATAACATGCTTTGGTTGAAAATTTAGTTTTCCTTAACCAAAACAAATGAATAGTACGTACATTGAAGTCGTTATATAATGTTCCAATAGGTTTGTATCATAGAATTATGAAACCGCTTACACTTATAATACGCGCGGGTTTGTTACTCTATGGTTTGTATTGACATAACGTGACATTTGCACTAACAACGTATTAATTCCTTAGCGCGGTATAGTAAGCACGCTTACCCCGTGTTCATTAAAGGTATTAGTACTTTAGCAGGCTTAGTATTGTGTGACAGGAGGGATTTACCGGATTTACGAATGTATGACAGTGGAGGTAAACTCTATGGTAAACAGAATGAAACGTAATCATTTATACACCGTAACAGAATAATTTAAGATGATTTATTTCTTTTTTATATTGCATTCCATTTCCTTATCAGTAATGAACTATCAACACCGTTTAAGAAATAAAAACAAATTAATCTTAACTGAACCAAGAACGTTACGATATTGTACACAAAACTTAAAATTTGAAAGAGCTTAAACTATTTAATGAATTACCAAATGAACTAAGTAAAATTGAATCCTTAGTTGTACTTAAAATAAAACTATTTTTTTTTCTAAAAGATGGATATGTACGAACATATAATTTTATGTTTTGACTATATTTTACTTTGTTCATAGCGTGACATCTTTTGTTTTTCTTTCATCGCTATTCTAGCCATAGAATTTCTTTGTAAACGATTTTTGTCCTTATTGTAGCACTGGACGTTGTTAAAGATTATTAATTTAATTTAAGGTTTTGATTCTTATTAAGTGAACTATGTTCTTTTTGATATAATAAAATTTCTGTAAACCGAAATACCGTAAGTACTATACACGGTGACTAGTGCCATATTCAATCAAGTTTACTAGAACGAGTGCAAATATGAATATAGAAAACAAAAAACCTGGCTAAAGATGTATTTTTTAAATCCATTTATAAAAGCGCTGCTCACTTGAGTATTGGTAAGAAAGCTCTTTTATCTTTTTTGAGTCAAGAAAAACTCTGAAAAGTCCTTTAGATTCTCCGACAATTTTTTTAATGTTCTGAATATAAATGCGCAGGTAGACATACGTATTATTATCTTCCTTTCTCAAAGGCCGGCAACGCATCTGAGATTCTTCTCGTGTCGCAGGTGTCCATGGACGGTGGTGATCACCTACCATCAGGTGACCCGCATGTTCGTTTGCTACCAATAGCATAAAAAAAAAATACTAATATTATCAAAAGGTAAAGTTTGTGGGTTCGTGACGTTGTGATGATGTAGGGGGTAATGTCAGTAACTACTGGTCCGGTTTGAAAAATTCTTTCAGTGTTATATAGCTCATTTATCGGGGAAGGCTATAAGCTATATATAATCACGCTAAAACCCATAGGAGCGGAGCACCAGTGAAGAATGTTTCAAAATCGGGGTATCTTTTCCTCTTGAGAGCTAGCGTGTTAGCGTTAACCCCAAGTAACTATTTTACGCGGACGAAGTCACGGGCAGAAGCTAGTGTTATAATATATGTATAACATCGACACAAGTTAAGCATTAATAAATGCCAATTTTAGTTTTCTATAATAGTATTTTAATATTGTTTTGTATTAACCTTGATTATATTATACACAAGCTTGAACTTATGGCTATATATAGAGAAGGCAAAAAGATTGACGAGGATTATCTGCCGTAAAATCCAATCAAAAGTAAAATAAAATGGTTAACGCGTTTTGACATTATTGAACAATAGACAGATAATTGAATTTTATAATTTTTATCATTAAATTATTAATACCAAATCTGTCCTTTTTTATGATGAAAAAAAGAAAAAATCTCGAATTAGGGGAATTAGAAATTATTGTAGCTCTACTATAGGAATTCTAGATTCTAGAACTCTTCGCGTTTCTTCATTATTTTGACAGCCAAACAATGTTTAACGAATATTATTATTTTCATTATGACATGGTTTTTCCTTACTTCGTATAACTTTTGGGACTTCTAATGATTTCAGTGCTCAAAATGGACCTAAAAATTTGCAAAAGAGTTTTCATAATTCATTCAATTTTATGACTTGCAAATACGTATAATGTTACTAATATGACACAATATAACGAAAGTTTGAGAGAAAATATAAATGAATACATGAGAGCCTAAAATCGTGCCAAAAACGCCACTTCATAAATTTATACCAAAACTATGAAATACCGTGACTGCGTAATCGTGCAAAATTGCCGCCATCTTGAATTCACGAGGCGACACAGCGTCGTTGTTGTTTTAATAAAAAAAGGTCTAAGAGACACATACACATAGGATTACGTAGGTATCGTGTTAGCGCCAACGGTGATTAAGCACTTAGAATATAAATAGGTAAATATGACTTTGTTTACTACAGGACAAGGTATAATTTGCAACGTTCGTAATGATATTTTTCCGCGTAGGGATCGAGGATCATTTAGCGGGGCCACCCTTCCAGGGTGAGATTTCTTGTATCGCGCTATAATATTGATATTCCAGGGGTTGCGTAGAGAAAAATGGCGAGAATGGGAGGGCGGTTATATTTATTGCGAGGCCTGGTGTTTGAAACCGTCGAAAACGGGAGTTATAACTACGAAGTGTTTTTTTGATGTTATTTTATTGCATAGGCATATGTAACGGAAGCATTAAAATAGTGTTAGGTATAAACATTATATACGAAACATAGTAGTGAAATCAAACCGAGAACAATTGCCAATTGTCAACTGTTTATTTATCTGTAGGTACTTATCTACTCATTCATTTATTTTTGGCAACCAATCTTCTAGTAGATTATTACTGCCATTATCGAGTAGGTAATCTTACAAGTTTCTTGCGATCATTTTAATTAACTAACAAGATGGTGGCCGTCGTGTTAAAACTTTCCAGGGAGTTTTTGAAGTGAAACTTCTTTAGGCGCATGAGGGTAAATTTTTTACAGATGTAACGTCACGCAGGTATGCAACGGAAGTGACGTCATTAGCAGTAAACGCAGATTTTTCATCTTTTTTTTAAAAATTTTTTTTTATTATATTTTTTTTTCTATTTTTCTAAAGTTTTAGATTTGTATAAATATAAAGAAGACTTATAAATTAATTCTCCAAAGAAGTCTCACTTCTGACATGTGTACTTTGTACGCACGCACTTTTTTTTGTAACAAGTCGGAATCCATGTTCCGTGGTATTATCTCCCATCTATTTCACTTGTCTACAATTACCAAACTATATTACGTAAAATACCTAAACATTACAATATATTGAGGCAAATAACACAAGTCATAAAATATAAAATTCACTACATGACAATCCAAGATCCCGCCAGTAACTCTATCCATATCTATATATGAAATCATTTCGAAATTTATCTTTTACATTTTATTTTTTACCAAATTTTGTGATAGACAGTATTCTGGTAGGTGGTAGAGCCATGCTGAATCTATAACTGGTTTCAGCATGAATGAGTCGGCTCACCCGGGATACTACCAACCTCTCACGGAAAACCGACGTGAAGTAACAGTGCTTGCATCGTTGCGTTTCGTCCTGTCAGTGAGAGCGCCGGAGGCCCATCTCTCCTCTCCTTCTCCCTTCCCTCCTCCCCCTGCCCCTAAACACAGGATGGTAACCCACTTGTGACTCTCCTGGTGTTTCAAGTGTCTATGGACGGCGGTGATCCCTTACCATCAGGTGCCCCGCCTGTTCGTTTGCCTCCTATAATATAAAAAAAGAACAAAGATAAATGTATTTGCCAATGACGTAAACCGAAAAAAAGTTACATTTGTTGAGGAATATTATCAAAATATAGCTTGACGTAATTTGAGAACTGTATATGTCGTTCTGCAATTGATAGGCTATAAAAATATCATCTAACACATTTAAAAATAAAAACATTGCCGATCGTTGTTAGTGACATTTTGTGTACATACAGAAGTAGTTATTTCATTTCGTAATAGGTCTATATTTTAAATATAAAATAACTCATTACACATGATAACACACAGGACAACCCCATTATGTTCAACAGATGTTTTTTACTTTGTTTAATAAGTATTGAAGATTGAAGAGTTTTTGTCTTATAATCAGTAAACATTTTTTTGAAATAGTTTTTTTACATGCAATCAACTTATTAATATTTTTTAAATAATTAATACAGTTTTTGCCATTTACAAAAGAAAACAGGTGTGTCGTAAAGACACATGATAGAAGTGAAACTTTTATATTACACTGTAACATTTTAATTTTAAAAAACACATTAAAAAGCCAATATCACGTGATGTTCCGAGGCCGTCACCCTTTGAAGTACTGACCGCGCTCGACGTTGTTTAACTTTGGTGGTTGGACGAGAACCGGTGTTTTCACTTTCTACCCGACACAGTGTTTGCTCGCATCACTTACCGTCACACAGAAAGATTGCCGATCTGAATTTCACAGCGTCTTAATAAAATCGACTGAGTCCCTTAAGCGCTTTCCTCAGTAGTCCAATGAAGCTATAAAGGCCTGTGAGGCCAATAGCGTAGTCAGTTCAAAAAAATTTTTTTCATACGCTCCCATAAGAAATCTAAATTAAAACAAAAATTACATGAAGAAAAAACTTTGGACTTCTTATTATGATCGTATTACGACCACTGGACGGCGTATTGATAGATAAATAAACTTATGGGTCGATATTTCTTCAGCTGTTGAACGATTGTTTATCGTAACGATACATTTCACAGTAAATCAATACGACACGAGATCTATTACTACACTACTCAGATTTCAAACTTTTTGTTAATCGATATATTTTAATAGGTTAATTGTTTAATTTTTAAATAATAATATAGAATCAGCTGTCTGTCTCATAATAAGAAGCAGTAATTATATTTATTTTCTGTTTGAAGTCAATACTCGTAACGCATTAATTATATAGCTTTTGTATGTACAGTCAAATGAAATTTAAAACGTTGAATGCATTATGGTATTGTATAAACTTTACCTTCTTATTTATAATGTAAAATATTTAGTTTTTTAAAGTGACAAACATATATGTCTACATATATATCTAGTTACATCACTGTAACGTGTGTGAGAATGAGATGAACACATTCTCGATTCACATTAAATCTCGATACTATAAATAGGTACATACGGACGTACATATGGTGGACGGATATACGAGTAGAGGAAGATCGAAAAAGGTATGGATGGACTGTGTGAAAAGTGATATGTGCGTAAAAGGTGTGAATAGCGAGATGACATTTGACAGGAGAGTGTGGAAAAAGAAAACATGTGCCAACCCTACTTAGGTGAGATAAGGGTAACGATGATGACTATAAATAGGTACATAATTAGCAACTGTTCGGAACTTCGTACCTGTTAATTTCATACTAAAATTAATAAAAAATACTGCCTGCTACTGTCATAGATTTCTAACAAAATATCGACCTCTTTATAGTACACCTAACAACCCTTTGCGATTTCGTTCGTATAAATTGTACTACAAAATTGGCTAGGTATAGAAATAATATCGAAGGATAATATAGCTTGATAATAGTGAAGTTATTGGATTAGTTGTGCCGTAGAATAGTTTCTCCAAACTTGATACTTGAACTTGATAATTTAATGCATGTACATAAAATCTTTCAAAAACTGCATTTAGTAAAAAACCGGCATAATCTAAATACTAGTAACTGTAACAAACTGGTCGTCCCATGTTTCAGACTTAGCAAAACCAGTAATAGTGTTAGGTTTTACAATAAAGTCCCAAAGCATGTTACCGATTTGCCGGACTGTAAGTTTAATCGTCACGTCAAGCGGGCTTTGCTGTCAAAAGGCTATTATAGAGTGGATCAATATGTGAACGATGGTAATGTCTACAATTGACTCCTGTCTGTGCATCCACTAAAAACCATTGTATGATGTATTGGAAATGTATATTATTTGTTAAAAAGGCGTACCTGATAGAATTTCATGCCGGTTTTTCACGATGATTCTCGATTATTTTCCGAACCGGTGGTTGTTTTGACGTTTATAAGCCTCATTACGGCCTAAACTGAATACAGTATTTTTAATTTGATTTGAAACGAACACAATCATTCTCTTTAACAAAATAGCATTATAGATTATTACTAAAACAAATCCTATCAGGTAACGTTAAATAAATAAAACTTGTTTTCTCTTCCATTCGCATCCCTATATTATCGATGTTCAGTCCTGTGAATTCGCTTCGACAATAGAATATCGAGCCGAAGTGTCGGCTGATCGTGAGCAAATATTGGTTCGTTCCTTTTTTTGGCGAGCGGTGTCCGTGGCCGAGTTAGAGGCTACTGTTCCATTTTTAAAAATTCGCGCTATTTTTCACTTCACCGTTGACAGTATCTGTTCGTAATAGATTTTTTTTATCTTAACATTTTTACAACGCGAGGTCGAGCAGAGTTTATTGTTTTGCCGTTTTTGATACAATCGATTTTAACTTTAACGATTTTACATTATTCATCTATACTAATATTATAAAGAGGTAAAGTTTGTGAGTTTGTGGGTTTGTGACGTTGTAGGGGGTAATCTCAGGAACTACTGGTCCAATTTGAAAAATCCTTGCAGTGTTATATAGCTCATTTATCGAGAAGGTTATAGGTTATATATCATCACGCTAAGACCAATAAGAGCGGAGCACCAATGAAGAATGTTTCAATATCGTTTTTTTTAATGTTTTATTTTTGAAGTATAAAGAATACATTCTTACGAGTACGATCGATCTCAAGCCGTCCCAGGCATTGAATTAGATTATTTGTAACAGAGGTTGCGTTCTGTGATTTTTATCAAGTATAAGCATATTCTCCTACATGTAAGTGCCTCGTAACCTGTGTTCAGAGCTCGTTATAATTGTGTTCTCACAGTATACCTGAAAGTAGCGTTTTTGATTATTATTGAAATTTATATGGTTTTATACCATCTATTCTTAATTTCTGAAGTTATCCTGAAAACTAAATGATGTTGCGACGATTATACACTATAATAATTTGATGTTTTTCAGTTTCACATCATCTTATTTACGTTTATTTCTTTTTTAAATCGTGTTTACGAAAAGTTTCTATTTATTTCGTAACTACCAGTTTCTCCTATGAATTAGTCACCGTTTTGTTTGCGATACTTCGACGATAAAAAGTAGGCCAGCCCCCATTAATCGAGCTCTAATTTACATTGTGGTCGGAGAAATTTAGCCTTTTATAAGTTAGCTTGGTTTTTTAGATAATAGTGTTAGTATTTGTTACGTATAAGTTAGTATACATATAATGTATTTGCCGAATTGTAAGTTTAAGTAACATATAAATTATCAAGCCGGTTTTGGCGATAAAAGGCTAATATAGAGTAGATAAATATGTGAACGATGATGATGCCTGGAATTGATACTCTCACTGTGAATCCACTAAAAACGATGGTAACGTTAATATACTATGAGTTCACGGCGGCAAAAATAGAAGAGAGGAGGAAACAGAGGATGCATCAGGACCTGGCAAACACACGTTTCAGCAGATATACTATCGATGCAGTCCACCCGGTCCTGCCGAAATGGTTAATCGTGTGGGTCTCCCTGACATTCTGTCTGGTGCAGGTACTCATCGGACATGGTTGTTTCGGGTCGTACCTGCACCACATCGCTCGAAGGGAGCCCACCATCGCATGCCACGAGTGCGGCGCTGTGGAAGACACTGCGCAGCTCTGCCGAGTGTGGTGCGTGGAAGGGGCAGTGCCGCATTCTGGCTGCGATGGTAGGGGGGATCTGTCTCTGCCGAGCATAGTTTGAAAGAAAGTGTCGTGAAGAAACCTGTACCTGAAACCTGAACCTATATATGAGAAAATATAGAACTGTAGATTTCTCAGAGTTTGTAATCGCCAATACGTCGTGGCTTGGCGTGGTGATTCAGCCCATACCTACCTTCGGGAAGAGGCCTATGAACCTGCAATGGATGTCTGCAGGCTGATGACGACAATGAAATAAGTTTCGTACATGGGACTTATTTCTTATCGCATGCCTAATGACTCTTCTTATCCCTGAATACGACTTTGTTATAAGTTGCTATAAACTATGTCGTATCTGTTATATTTTATTTTATTCCGAACTTTAACTTAGCTAATATCAAAAATGACGTATATAGTAACATATTACTGAATATACAGAGATATAAGAATACAAAAGCCGGCTTAACTCTGTATGTGTTGACGTAAATAATCAAAGCGTACACAGCACCGTTCCTATACTATACAATAGGGCGTAAGTCTAAAAAATAAGGATAACAATTCGATGCCGGCTTGAGCACACAATAACAATTGTCCGTGTACAGACTTCGTCATTTTGCGTAGGAACCGGCCAGCTCGTCGGCCATATGCCATGCGTCTGCAGTGTCTGCAACGTAGGCAAACAAATAAACAATTGCTTTTTTATTTGTCTTGTGGTCTAATGCTTCCGGTTTTCAATTGTCTCGTCGTATGGACTGGTTTTTGTCAATTGAACAGATCAATCGTATTTAGCATTTTTATAATGTTTTCAGTTAATTACAGCACATTATTTTTGTAAAACTTTTAACAGTTTCATTATGCAATTCACGCTCAGTTAGTTCCCGAATGACAGGACTTTTTATATTTGACTGAGAAGGCGTCACTGTGCGGAAATCTAGAATTAAATATTATAGTGGAATTCGCTCGGAATTTATTGGCCACTACAATATCTCACTGCTACAGAAAACGTTTGATTTTATGTATACGAGCTGAACCTGAAAAAGTTAATCTGAAATTAGTAATAGAGAGAGAGAGAGAGAGCAAATATTATTAACTTTTATTTATTCTATTATTAATTTTTTTTTATTTTGTCTGTGACTTAAAAACACGTTCCTTGGTTGACAGTTGAACCGCACGACAGTTGACAATATTATTGGCATGAAACTGTAAATATAAAAAAATGTATAATTAATTAGAATATGTTATAATATGTAAAATTTGGTTTTGTATAACCCACTTGATAGTTATTGTTACATTTTAGTCAATTTAAATAATACTTTCCTAAATATAGCCTATATATTTTATTTTCGTGTAAAGTCATGACTACTGACATGGCCGGTGTAATATTAATTTAACCAATGAATTTTCTGGAATTCGGGTTTTTTTTTCGAACTGACTACACTATTGACCTAGCAAGGTCTTAACAGCTTCACCGGACTACTAAGGCGAGCGCTTAAGGCACTCAGCCGTGGAATTCGGGTACATTTACTCATTTATATTGGTAACACTATCGGCTAACGCTGAAAGAAAACATCGTAAGGAAACCTGAGCCTTTGACATTTTTTATAGTACCATCTTATGTGGGAAAATATAGTAATGTGGGTCGGGTTAGTAAATTGAGTCGTGTCGCAGGTGTCCATGTGCGTCGGTGATCACTTATCATCAGGCGACCCCCATGTCCGTTTGCCACCAATGGTATAAATTATTTTTTTAGTAATATTTTTAATTCGTTTCCGCATACAGTTTGGCCCCATTGTTTAAGTAATCAATATTGTGCATAAAGTTCCTGTTCAAGTACTAAATAAACCATGTAATGGTTTGTTAAGATATTTAATTATGCTTTATTAAGAAGATCGTCTTAACAATTATTATGTATTGCATGAGAGCAGATACGTGGGCATTGATAGTAGGATCTTATCTAGTGTTTATTAGAATCTCTTTCATATATAAATTTGTCCCATTAGTGAGGTGTAGGTACTACAAAGTTTTAAAAGCACAAAACAGATAATTATACAACATAATTAAAATATAAAACTACGCACACGGAAGTATTGGGATATTTAATATGTAAAAAACATATATTTGCAGTAAAATCCCCCGCAAAAGCCGCTTTATATATGTACATATAAATTTATATAGTAAATAGGCACTTTGCAGCGCGGTTTCGTTGCAAAAGCGAGCTCGAGGCGAAGGGTGCAACCCTTTACCGACTCATCTATGTGTGCAGTTTTTATAAGCGGAGGGTCGTTTTGACTACTACATACTAAAATTTACCTGTATCTCTTGTATTCGTACTTTTCTTTCATATTTTGCACTGGTTTCAAATTTTAGCTCAGTCGATGGTTTTGTGAAGTTTTCGGAACCATCTTGTCCGAGAAAGTATTTATAGAAATAAACTTAATTATGATTAAGATGACCCTCCTATTCTTTTGCCTCTTATGATATATTAAAAAAACCATAATATGAAGGGCCTTATGACTATGGTTCTATTGATGTTAGTTATACTATATACTATACGCAACAGTAACCATGTACATCTGATGGGCATGGATCTCTTTACTATTCCTTCAATATAAAATGATACTAATGATATATTGAAACAAAACATTTTCACATAAAATAAAACCGATTTAAAAACAAATGCACCAGAAAGTATTTAACTATAAGTAGAGGCTTAGTTTTGAATTGTTTGGACTTTTCAGCCTACCAGTATCTCAGTGTACATTTCGTATTCAATTCTAGGGAATTCTCTTGTGTATCTTCCAAATCCATGGCCCAATACTAAAATGGGAAATATCTCCTTCCTAATAAAAATATCATTTTCCAAATCGGTTAATAGACGACAAAGTTCGGGTTAACAAACATTAAAAAAAACCTACCGAATTGACAACCTCCTCCTTTTTGAAGTCGGTTAAAATAATTCTCATTAGATGTTGTCAAAAACAAACAGGGTGTGTTGTAAAGACACACGATTGCAGTGAAACTTTCGTATTGCAGGGGGACATATTAATTTAAAAAATACAACAAAAAGCCATCGTCACGCGGTGTTCCCAGACGGTCACCCAACCAATTGCTAACCATGCTCGACGTAGCTTAACTTCAGTGATCAACGATGAGCACCGGCGTTATCAACACTCTATCCGACACAGTGTTTACTCCCACCACTATTCATAACACAAAAAGGTTGCAGATCAGAATTTCAAAGCCCTCCCATAAGAAATTACAGTTCAAAAATGGCTTGCTAATTATGATAAGCGCTTTACAATTTAAAAACTATCAAATATACACCATTCAGTACTCGGCTAATTGTCGCTGCCATGTTTTCAAGCTTCGTACTAGTTGTGGACACACTAGTTGTTCTCATAACTGAAAGTGAGTTGATTGATGAATGTGTTACTTTGCGGAAACCCATAATTAAATATTACGGTGGATGTTACTTTGCACTTCCACCTGGAGTTCATTGACCACTATTACGTCTAACTGCAACAAAAAGCGTTTTTTCTTTCTAAAACATTAAAAAGAAAGAATTAAAATTTAAATTAAGCGTTCTTTTGTTGAACCACCGCCGTCAGCGCTTTTTGTTGCAGTGAGACGTAGTAGCGGTCGACCAATTCCAGGCGGAAGTGCAAAGTAACATACACTATAATATATATGTTTACTAATAATATAAATAATAAAATTACTAGCAATCGGGACCAAATTGGGAATAGATCCCTGCCATCCTGTTTTGTTTTTGGATATATTTCATATGATTTCTGAACGTGACACCTTTGATTGCGCTATTACCTTACCTTACCTTATCCTATCACACATCATACCTATCTCAGTTGTCGAAGTAAAATGTAAATATAAGAAATTCCATCATTTTATTGAGAGTACAATTAAAATGCTTTGAAAGGATAACCATCGGAAAATGCGAACGTTTTGATCAAATACGGAGAGTATGAAGAGTTAATTTATATGCAAATGAAGCAACTGCATTACCTGAACGAAATTTCACTGACATTGACTCTTTCCATTATTTTCTTAAGCTGAAAGAATTTTATATACTACTAAATACATAGGGTGGAAGAGAAAGACATAAAGATAGATTTTTATTATAACTAGCGGACGTCGAGTGGTCAAAATTCGTCCATAATAATGGGTAAGAAGTATTTCTTTACGCATAATGTATAGATTTTTTGTACTGATGAACACTAAAGCTCCTCCTCAATAGCGACTAATTAAAAAAAGAAAATCTATTAAGAAACGAAGAAGGAAAAGGTACTACTGGACTGATTTAACTTATTTCAATATAGACAGATATTGTAATTACGTTTCTTTTTTCAAATAACTGCTAATTAATTTTATGGTTGAAAATATTTTCGTAGACCAATCACGTCTTCTATCGCATTAGTGTATTCTCTCGCTCAGGAACAACACTATTTTTCAGGATGATTCTATACCTGACAATGTGTAAGAAAAACTGTCATGATAATTAGTTAAATCCTGAAGTCATAACAAACTAACAAACAAACTTACATTCACATTTATAATATTAGTAAGGATTTTAATTGTAATATTTAATAACTGACTTATTCAAGTCAATATGGTTTCATGTACCTACTATCTATCTAGAAACATACCTTAAATTTTCTGTCTTTTTGTGTTTTTACAACAAATCCTTTATATTAGGTCTTTACCTATGAAATTGCCGTTTTGTATGAAAAAATTTAAACAATTTTTATTCATGTATTTTTCATTTGTATTAATCTAAGTAATCACCCATGCAATCAATGCATCTTTGCCAACGCAGTGGCAGTTTATTGATGCCTTTCTTAAAGAAGTCAGCTGGACGGGAGGCAACAAATTCTTCAAAGGCATTTTGAACTGCCTCTCGGGTATTGAATTTTTTTCCCAGCAAGGAGTTATCCAAATTCTGGAAAAAGTAGTAGTCTGTAGGCGCAAGGTCTGGTGAGTATGGCGGATGACGGAGAACTTCCAACCCCCCAGTTCTTGCAACTTGGAGACCGTCTGCTGTGCAGTATGAGGACGCGCGTTGTCGTGCAGGAGCAGCGGAGACGAGCGATTGACCAATGCTGGTTGGTGATGTGCCAGCTTCTCCATCATTTTGTTTGACGCAAATGGACCAATATTGTTTTGACGCTAACGTCGAAAGCTGCTGCTAATTCAGCCGTAGATTGTATATCATCGGCTTCCACAATCACCTTTAATTCGTCATTGTCGACCAAAGTCTTCGGACGACCGCGAGGTTTATTTTTCAGCTCGAAATTCCCAGAACGGAAGCGAGCAAACCAATAAAAGATGGTACGTTGGTTTGTAGTGTTAGCTCCGTAAACGTCGTTGCTGTTGCTGCCACGACGGTACTCATATTCCGTAATTACTCGAATTTTTAACGTATCCATAATGACAAAAAAGATTGAAATGCGATGAAAATGTAAGGCTAATCAATGAACAAATGACTACTTTTGGAAAATGAATTCCATGTTTTTAAAATAAAATTAATTTGAAATTATAATTCTTAGCCAAACAAAAATTATTTTGATTTGAAATGGCCAGTACTGCAGAACGGCAATTTCATAGGTAAAGACCTATTATTAAAAATTCCTAATGCAATGGTATTTATATTTGAAGAAAATTGTGAGCCACCTGTTGAAACTTTCAAGAAAGTTTTAGTGATATCTCAGAATTTATGTTCTACTAGTTATTGCTCGCGGATTCATTCGCTTTAGTATAGTTAGGATCTCGCGGTAACAGTCAATTATTATTGATAAAAAGTACCCACTCTATGTTCTTTTCTGTACTCCTAAGAACTTTAGTACAAAATTCAAAAATACAAATGATGGGTTAAGTAGTCTTATTATCAATTGATATAATAATTTAGGTACAATAAATAAAATAAAGAAGTAGTATAAATTCTCATGTCTAGATTTTAGTGGAATTGTACAGAGATAACCTCGTACTTACAGATATTATTACCAAAATTATGAACGTTATACAGCGACAATTCGATGCATTACACTGTACAATATCTGAACAAGTTTTGTATTCATAACGAGAGTCGTCTGTGTAAAGCTTTTTACATAATCAAAGCGAGATTGTCATATTGGTATTGAGATCACATGTGACATTTTATGCCCATTGTAATACATCGCTCGTTTAAGCTACATTTTAAATGCTTCGCAAAAAACTTGTACCAAATTAAAAAATTAAAACTGCTTTATGACAGCCAATAAGAATGGAACGAGTTTTCTAAATTCAAAAAAGGGTTCGATTCTGCAACCGCGCACAGGTACGCGGAATGCAAACATTATGCTGCAGATCGAAAATAACAGGTTTCGGAACATGATTGCGACGGCTACTTTATTGTTCCGAGAGGTCGAGTTTTCGTTGAGTCGTGAACAAAAAATGGCAGATGTAGATCACAACAACTCGTTTTTAAAATCATAAATGACGTCTGTTTTTGTATGCTTCAGTGAACCTTTGACGATAATAATATTTTTTGCTATAAGAATACTTATTATTTAAACTACCAAACACGTGGTTATTCTAATTATAATTTATTACATTTAAATTCTTAATAAAAGATTATAATAAGATTGCTAGACAAATATAATTAATTTTGTCATAAGTATATTGTATAGTATTTTATAAAAACTAAATACTAAATTTATGTACATGCTCCAAATATCTTTTTAAAGATAAGATTTTTTTAATCAGTTTTGTTATCCCGCGAATAGACGGCACCAATCATAGCACGTAAAGTCACAACTTTATTAAAACTGAAGAAAGACAGCGTTGTTTATAGTTATGTGACGTTAATTAAATACCACGATAACGGGAATATTACAAGTATGAAAATGTATAAAATAAAATTGTTTTTTTTAATATGTCTAAAGATAAAATTGCCTCCAAGTTTCTACAAAAAATATTAATTTGGTCCTATTGATATATAAAAACCCAAGATGCACAGTCAATTTCTCAAAGCCGTCCGTATAAAATGAGTGCAGAATTGAGAATTCTGAGCTCATTTCAAATAGTCTCTTGTCACTCGTGTCTTTTGATTTTTTGTAAATTGCTTTGTAAAAACAACTTTAAATAGTTCGTATACGGTGAATTTGCAAAAATAAGTTTATAGTATAACTTAGGTATATCGGTGAGTTATGGGGGACGGTTTTGAGCGCTACTTTTATTAGAGACTGTGCACCTTGGGTTTTTATATAATATCAATGTTTGGCACCATATTATTGCAAGATGACTTACAACAAATTTTACTTACACAATAGTTGAGATATAAAAGAACCACAAGATATAAGAAAGAAGAATCAACAATAAAAACTACGGATCACTGGCGAATTTTTCTGCTGTGTCATTGAAAAAAGTAGATGTTAAACTGTATAAAAACTTCTCGATGTCGACAAATTGCAACGCGTATATACAAAACTGTTTTTATTTGAGCATACGAAGCGCCAAGAAACATATGAAAAATAAAACATAACACTTTTAAAAATGTAATACTCACATTTCCTGCTAAGATAACGCTCGGCCGAGCAAAATATGAAAAGAAGTTATCAAAACGATCTCGCGCGCACTAAATCACCGTACATAGAGGGGAATGGGAGTACTATTTACTTTGAAACGGACAAAATAAATGTTTCGTTACATAATGCGAGAGTTTTCTCAAAAGTCGCACACGTGTTTAATTTTTGAAAATGAATTCTAACTTATTCAGAATACGTATCAAATTTCGATGCATACGATTGTTGGAGACAGATTTCATACATTTCATAGTAAAATTAAATCCTATTGGATGGTGTTAAAGTTCTTTTTTGTTTTCGGAAAAAAAGACAAAGGCAGATGTGCTTTGTATATAAAAAAGGTTTGGTGCAAAATTTTAAGCAGAAGGATTTGGTGGTGCCGTTTTGTTCAACGATTGGGTTTGTCATCGTATGCAAATATAGTTACAGGTAATTAGCTATAAGACGTATAGAAGTATTTATTATTTTTGGGTTATTATTTATATTAATTTTAAGAGTTATATTGATATACTAGTTGTACCCGCGACTTCGTCCGCGTGGAACCTGTTGTATAAAACAGTGACCAATAAAGACATCTGTATGTATCAAGTCTAATTACCATCTACTTTGTTCTCGTAGTTAAATCGCGTCGTTATTTAAATTACAATAACTATTGATAGACCGAACCGATTTTAATGAAACAAAGACGAAATGTTAGTCGAAGATATGCTTTATGATTTTCTTACAGAAGGTTTTATCACGAACCACAGTATTTTAGTATTTATGTTCATATACGCAACTATAAATTCTACATTTATTTATAATAATCTCAAATATAAAGACACGTTAGATTCTTGTTATATGTATAGATTTAGGTAAAGATATGCATTACACATTTTGGAAACTCCATTCTGTTTGTTTCCAAATTGTTAAGAATCTTGTTTGCCTTTAAGTTTTTACAGCGATAATATATAAAAAAATACGTTCCATCATCACGTGAAAGGATGTAATTGCAGATTTAGAAATAAACTTAAAGTTTTGTTAAAATAAACCCCGTTTAGTGATACGATATTTTCTATACATCACTATACGTATATGCTGTGCTTAAGGTAATAACTTTCCGCAATAAGAAGTTTTTGACTAGTCTTATGTAGGTTAAAATGGTATACAAATAACCTATACTAATATTATAAAGAGGTAAAGTTTGTGAGGTTGTAAGGGGTAATATCTGGATCTACTAAACCGATTTTGAAAATTATTTTACCAATAGAAATCCACGTTATTTGTGAATGTCATAGGCTATATTATTATAATATATATATTAACTCGAAAAATGATAAGACTTTTTTGTGGTAGTCGGATTTGCATGGTAAGTCGGGCAAAAAACGTTTCTTACGAACGCTGCCTTAACGATGAGAGATATATGATTGAGTTCTAGAGAAATGTTTGTAGAGAGCTTGATAATGCCTACAAAATGTCAACGACAAGTACAAGTACAAAACTTAGTTCTTTATAAATGTTTATCGCCCAACGAAGTGGCCATGGGTCAGCTAATTCATAATATAGTACAATCTATATAAAAAAAATAGGACAGTCAGTCGTTGTGCGTGCGTCACGCAAAAAGAAACTGTATACAGTGTGATTAAAAAAAATAGTTTTACTTCCTAGACACATGTTATCTAAAAAAAACTATATCATTATACCTTAATTTAATATAAAGTTTTAAGAAGTTTCGACTTTTATTAGGAATACAGAAGACTAAAGAAATATTGTGAGCAAAGTATAGATTTCCGTTCATTTTCTTTCATGCTTTTTCTTCGGTACATAAAGTCTATTGTCAAGATTATAATCATCGTAAAAGAAGTCGCGGGTATCAACTAGTATTTAATAAAATGCATAACAATGTTACGTATAAACTATTTCTTTTTCTGTACGAGAGAATTATAATTCTCTTTATTACCATAAAATGAATGAATAATTATCTTATTAAAAAAAAATCTTATGTAATTTAAGTACACGTAAAGATCTACTTGAAACTTTTCCAACGTAAACAAAACCTACACAGTAAGTAGGTATATAATTGTGGCCATTACCATTCACTCTAATGCGGGACTTAAGCTCCGCCGTTGGCTTATAATTGGAGGACCATAAAGGGGACGTTTTGGGACGGAGGGGCACGGCGCGGGCGGGCGGGGGCCTTGGGCGAGCGCCGGGGAAATGTTATGGAAATGACGCACCGCCATTTTCCCCGTTTTTGTATTTGATTATCCTTTCAAGACAATATTTCGCAGGGTCCGGAAATTAATGAAGGCAATTTATGCGACACACAGAGCCCCGGTGCTGGGTTTTATTTAAATAACTTTTTTTTTGCTTTTTTGTGTTTTTTTTTCTAAAGCCGAGGGTTTTCGGGACGGCTGCCTTTTATAATTGGAACGGTGTCTGTTTTGTTCTGGAGGGTTTATGAAGAGTTATGTTTGAGGTTCACGCCGTAGGGATTTGGGATGATTTATTGGTTTGTACGCCCTTTCACATAAACCCACATATAGAAAAAAAATATAGACGTATTCGATAATTCTGAAAGTACGTATTTATAAAGTGTTAAATCACTATTTCTCTAAAGTTCATTTGTTTCTTGAATACTCATAGCATTGTTGACTCATTTGTGAATAGAGACACATCTAAAAAGTTGGAAGAAAATAATTGGGAGTTTTGGTGAGATGTTATCCCGTCATGTAGTGGATTTTATATTTTACTTCTAATTTTTTGTTAAATGACTATATATATTTGTAATACTGTTGGTGTTTTGCGTAATATGATTCGGTTATAGCGCATAAGTCAAGTGAGTGGTAAGTCATTCTTTTTTCTCGAAATAACCACGGTTTTGGCCTAGCAAGGCCTTAATTGCTTCATCGGACTACAAATGGTAAGTAATGTAATAAGTAACCATGGAGCATAGATTCTACTATCACAAAAACTCCTTGGAAAGTTCTAACAAGACGTTCTTCCTGTTAGTCCATTGAAATATCGTTACCTACTCAACAATTGCAGTAATAATTTATTAGAAAACTGTTTGCCAAAAAAAAATGTATGCTTTTAAGTTACGTTTAAACCATAATAAACATTTATCTTAAGCGATCGTTACACTTCTCGGCTCTACGCATTCACTCTCTGCCGGCTAATTTCCGCAGATCGTTACTCCATTTACCAGGGGAGCGTCCCATATTAGGTACGTTCGCCTATGCTATCGGTTTTTAGAAAGATGTGATTGGCCATTTTAACTTGCCAGTTTTAAGAACTGCGTCTTTAACACAGACTAATCATTATACAATTTAATTGAGATCAAATAGTTGCTTACAGCGTAACATTTCAACAAAAATATTAGACGGTAATAAATATATTAAAATTACGTACAGCAAAAATAGTTAGGTTGACGGACGAGACATTGGAATTTTCTTCGATTTCGATTTAATGTTAGTATTTAAGTGCTTAAATGAATTCTCTCTTAGCTCTAGTCTTAATACTCTTAGCGATAAACGATCTCGCACGAATTTGGGCCACTTCTCCCCTTTAAATAGACTAATGAGACTATATAATGTTGCATCTAAGAGTACTGCAAGTAACACTGATATTTTCTTCGAAACCATTGCGGATATTAAGAAATCATATGCTCTTAATGATTAAACAATGAAACCGATTATGATTTCCAATTCGAACTTGTTCAGTTTTCTGAATCATTTTTATCATTTTAATATTATATAATTCTTCAATTCTTTATGTGTTCATTTATAATTCATTGTATTACTTCATATTGAAATTTTTAACTTGTTAATTATTTAAATTATATTATGCTGTCATAATTTTTTATATCCATGTCGTTGTTGCCTGTAAATAGGATCATATCTAGCAAAAATGTTGAACTGTACATTTTACTGTATTTTATTAACATGTAGTGATGTTGATTCTGTTGGTAACCTAAATAAATAAATAAAATAAATAAAGTACTTATAACAACTTATGAGAAACAAGATAAATACGTGAGAGTGGAAGATATAGGTTGTATACAAATGTTTGCACTTACCAATTTCCTAGGGATGATTCAAAGGAATACGTACTTATTTATTGGGTGAATATGGGATAGTTGTCCTACATTTTAAAATCAATTAATTTTTTTATAAAAACAAATATATATAATCAGATTTTTCTTTGTAATGAAAATCACGTTTATTGACTACTATGAGATGAAGAGTAATTAAAAAAAATAGTGCGTGGAGTCACTCCACACGAATAAGTGAAACTTCGTAATATGGAAATGAAAATAGGAAGCGGTAGAAATTGATTTTTAGTGAAATCATATTGTTTCTATAAGACAAAGTTTATTAACATTGCTTACAATTCACATCTTCATCATCTTCTTCTTAATTATCATTTCCGAGTGGAGAAATATCCAAATCTATAACATTTACAATGGGATTATGATAACTAAAGTAAGATACGAAATGTTTGATTATTTTTCTCGCTCTGTCCCTTTCTATTCCCTCTCCCTAGGTGCGTTGAACGTTTAACACAACAGTGTTTTCATACCTCATCCATGAGAGCGTTAAACGTTTAACGCAACCTCGTTGGAAGTCGCATTAGAAGTTTCACTTCAAAAACAATTGTATATATAAAAAAAAACAACATTTATGTTGAGGTTATATATGCTCATTGTATGGGTTAGATACCCCGATGTTTTTTTAACGATAAGGATAGGTGTCGTTACAGATTTATCAAAGAAAATTCATAAAATACGTGTTCTTTTTCCCATATAAATGCCTAGATTTATCACCACGCACCTCCCGTGTTCTCTGAACTCGATGTAAAAATAGTAATTAATCTACCATATAAACTATTTACAGTAATCAAAATTCTTATAACAATTCTGTTCATACAACATACCAAATAGAAACATACAATTTCCTTATTTAAACATTTGCAGGAAAAAAAAACGAAATGTGGAATCTTAAAAAAAAACACAGCGGCTACGTTTCGGTGCTGAACCTAAACAAACAAAAACGTTTATTGGCTTGTCCGTTTGTTTGTGCCCCTGTTTAATTAATTTTCTCATATCCTATTAGCCCTGGGGGAACGTTATGTGTTTTAGATATGTTCTAATTTCCACGTGCTTGCAATATATAAAACTAGCTGACCCGTGATTCTCGGTCTGCCTCGAATCGGTTATGTAATTATTTACGACATCACATTAGAAACCTCAAAAATAACAGTATTTCTCCACTATTTAATGGATGTTATTATACATATAAAGCTTCCTCTTCAATCACTCTATCTATTTAAAATAAACCGCATCAAAATCCGTTGCGTAGTTTTAAAGATTTAAGCATACATAGGGATATAGGGACAGAAAAAGCGACTTTGTTTTATACTATATAGTGATGTTACATTAGTTTTTTCGTGAAATTGTATTTGTTTATTGTCAATTAAAATGAACACATTAGCAATTTCCCGCGGCTTCGCACGCATTTTGTATGCGGATATTCATCCATCAATATTAGGGTGTCCGTTATGTACTAAGTTGGATTTTTAACTTGGATATTGTTCAAGTCGTTAGTTTATAGCATAAAATTTTAAAAAAAGATATCCGGTGCCGGTTAACGGTACCTAAATGACGATACTTTTCCCATGTAACCACGTACCATGAAGCTGTGAAACTTTCTCCCGGCAATCGAGGTATTTTCGTCTCGCACGCTGCGAAGCAGCGTGCGGGGAATCCGTACCAGGGTGTATACCCTTTTACCGGTTAACGGTACCTAAATGACGATACTTTTCCCATGTAACCACGTACCATGAAGCTGTGAAACTTTCTCCCGGCAATCGAGGTATTTTCGTCTCGCACGCTGCGAAGCAGCGTGCGGGGAATCCGTACCAGGGTATATACCCTTTTATCGGTGGCCATTCGGCGAGACCTGTGTCAACAGGCCTGTCTTGTGATACACTCATTCAAATGAGTGCGTTTAGGATGTCGCGCGCGCGGTGATTATTGGTCGGGCTCCCTCACGGGTTGAGCCGGGGTGTCAGCCGGTCCAGAATGGCCATCAATGTAGCAGGTAATCGTTCATTAGGGTCCGGCATAGTTCTACTGCCTCAGGATTTCCGCTGCTTCTGTCTAGTATGTCGCTCAAGACATCCAGGAATTTCTTGTTCGAACCGGGTGAAGTGGGCGGCTGGGACGCCTCTCCTCCGTTTCGCGTTTTCAAGGGCTTCTTGTTTCGCGCCTGTGTCGGTTTCGTCGCGCTCTCGGCATCACCACACCGGGCGACGGTCCCCGCACGGCGGTTGCGTGTCTCTCTTCGATACACCGGGCAACGCAGTGCATCATTTGCTGGATGTGCGCCTTTGCAGTTCGCACAGGTCGCTGGTTCGTCGCGTGGGCGTTCACAGAGGTGCGCCGGGTGCTCCCCGCCGCACCTAACACAGGCGATCTTGCGGTGGCAGTGGTGCGACGAGTGCCTGAATAGCTGGCACCGATGGCACTGTGCCAGGCCTCGCTTGCCACGCCAGCCTTCAATCCTGACGTCCATCAGGAGGATTCTCGTGACGTCATAGATAGCCGGGAATAGGCCAGGCGTTCTGTAGAGTGCGCAGTGGTGGATGCACCCGAATCTCCCACGGCGCGCTTCGATCGCTCGGACATATGCCGGGTTGAACCCCTGATCCCTCAGGGCCGCGACAATGTCCTCGGGGCGGGTATTGAGGGGAAGGCCGCGTATAGCGACCTTCAAGAACCGCTCAGAAGGGGGTGTGTAGGCGAACCAGCTCACCCCTTG
>MU159155.1:77200-198492 GCA_015888305.1 Antheraea pernyi | reverse complement strand
GAGCCTCCGCCTCGAGCTCGCAGCGCTTCCGACGAAGCGCGCGACCTAGTAGGCTAATTTGATCGTCCGGGATCAACGGGGGCGCGAGCAAGCCGCGGGTGGCGCTCTCGAGCGCCATCGCGTCCTCGGCGGCGATCTCCTTGCCTTCCGCCGTTGCCTCTTGGACACGCAAGTACAGCGCCATCCACCGAGTCATCCCTACCGACAGAGCCCCAGCTGTAATCAGCTGGGCGAGAGTGAGAATATCACTCTCGTACGCTTCTGTCAGTGTTGACGGCCCGGCGGGCGGCTCGAGAGCGCCACTCGCGGCTTGCTCGCGCCCCCTATGATCCCGGACGATCAGATTAGCCCACTCGGTCGCGCGCTTCGTCGGAAGCGCTGCGAGCTCGAGGTTTTTGTTTCTTCGACGATCCGCAGGCGGTCGTGAAGAGGTGGCGCTAGTGCGGCGCATCGTCGCGTAAGACCAGCGAGGTTTAGCTCGCGGAACTCTGGGAAATACGTCTTCGTACGCGTAGGACGACGGAGCGAATCCTTCTCCCGGCCAGTGTGTTCCCTCCTTCTTATAGCATGGGGTCCTTCAAGCGTAACGTGAAGAGACATTTACGCAGGCCGGCATGATAGCGGCGACTGGCGAGGGTTGGCCTGTCTCTCGGTAGTCGCCATTGTTTTTGGATTGTAATGTGCTCACCATCAGGTACAGTGCAGTCAGTCACTTTGCTGTGCTACAACTTAAAAAAATGTAACCAGGATTTTTTTCACTTTTTAGAAATTACTTTTTTTGCTTTATTTAATAACTTACTAAATATTATTAATTCTCCATCTAATTATGATCCCTTGGGACGGAGAAATTTTGATATGGGCTTAAAAATTGAATTTGGACGTACCTATATTTTGATAAGGTCAGAGTTTATGTTTATCGTTTTTCTATTTTTTTTTCTTATATGTTTTTAAACTTTTATATATAGAACAAGAATATAAATCTAAAGCGTATGTACTTAGTTGGTTTTCGTACAAAAATGTTAAGATGTCTATGAATACGTAATAAAATACATTTTAATCATTTTTGAAAATGTCTGTCTGTCTGTTTGTATGAACACGCAACACTGCTAAAGTACAGAGTTCACAATAAACCCAAGAAAATCATAAGACATATTTTCAAAAATAATATAGTCTTTTTTGCATTAAAATCGGTCCACTCTATCAAAAGTTATTGTAATATTAACGACGATGCGACTCGTACTTGACTCGAGCCGTCGAGTGTTCATACGTGTGTTCATCAGAGCGTGTTCATACAAACAGACAGACAAACAGACATTTCTAAAAATGATTGAAATTTATTATATTACTTACTAGCGGGACCGGCAGACGTTGTCCCGCCCTAAATCTAAAAAAAACCTTGACAAATTATATACTAAAACCTTCCTCAGGAATCACTTTATCAACCGCTTGAAAATCCGTTCAGTAGTTTTTGAGTTTATAGCGAACAGACAGACAGACAGACGCGGTAGAGAACTTTGTTTTATACTATGTAATGATTCCTAGACACCACCTGCAACAATTTTTTTCACATAAACCGAAGAAGAACAGACACGTTAGATGTATATTCTTATTTCTTATCTTATCTTATCTTATATATATATATTATATCTATAGATTTTGCCCGGATATTGGAATGTCATGTAGGGGCTTTTATATTGTTTTATAATCTTGTGTTATGTGGTTCTATATTTAGTAATATCGATGGTATTTTACGTAATATAGTTTGGTAGTTTATAATTTTACTTTGGTTATTGTGCAGCGTATTTAAGTGAAGTGGATCGGAAATAATACCACGGATCAAGGAAACTGATTTGACACAAAATCTCCCCGGAAAGTTCTGACAACACGGCCACCATCTTGTTACTTGAATGTATCTTGTAATAATAATGATATCTATATAATAATGATATCGTTATCTAGACGACTATGGCAAAAAGTATATCATTTAATTAACCTGATGTTTTATTTTTTGGCAACCAGTCTTCTAGTAGATTCTTTTTGCCATAGTCGTCTAGATAACGATATCATTATTATATAGATATCATTATTATTACAAGATACATTCAAGTAACAAGATGGTGGCCGTGTTGTCAGAACTTTCCGGGGAGATTTTGTGTCAAATCAGTTTCCTTGATCCGTGGTATTATTTCCGATCCACTTCACTTAAATACGCTGCACAATAACCAAAGTAAAATTATAAACTACCAAACTATATTACGTAAAATACCATCGATATTACTAAATATAGAACCACATAACACAAGATTATAAAACAATATAAAAGCCCCTACATGACATTCCAATATCCGGGCAAAATCTATAGATATAATATATATATATAAGATAAGATAAGATAAGAAATAAGAATATACATCTAACGTGTCTGTTCTTCTTCGGTTTATGTGAAAAAAATTGTTGCAGGTGGTGTCTAGGAATCATTACATAGTATAAAACAAAGTTCTCTACCGCGTCTGTCTGTCTGTCTGTTCGCTATAAACTCAAAAACTACTGAACGGATTTTCAAGCGGTTGATAAAGTGATTCCTGAGGAAGGTTTTAGTATATAATTTGTCAAGGTTTTTTTTAGATTTAGGGCGGGACAACGTCTGCCGGTCCCGCTAGTAAGTAATATAATAAATTTCAATCATTTTTAGAAATGTCTGTTTGTCTGTCTGTTTGTATGAACACGCTCTGATGAACACACGTATGAACACTCGACGGCTCGAGTCAAGTACGAGTCGCATCGTCGTTAATATTACAATAACTTTTGATAGAGTGGACCGATTTTAATGCAAAAAAGACTATATTATTTTTGAAAATATGTCTTATGATTTTCTTGGGTTTATTGTGAACTCTGTACTTTAGCAGTGTTGCGTGTTCATACAAACAGACAGACAGACATTTTCAAAAATGATTAAAATGTATTTTATTACGTATTCATAGACATCTTAACATTTTTGTACGAAAACCAACTAAGTACATACGCTTTAGATTTATATTCTTGTTCTATATATAAAAGTTTAAAAACATATAAGAAAAAAAAATAGAAAAACGATAAACATAAACTCTGACCTTATCAAAATATAAAGAATGTAATATGTTTATAGGTATCTTTAAATGTATGTTCCTAAATGATGAAGTTTTATATTAACACACGCATTGCATGAATATTCTCTTTTGCACAATTTAAGTAATTTCTTTACATATATGTACTATAAATCGATAGTCATATAATAAATACATCCCATAATTTTGTAAAACATTCCAATGTTTTGATATTTAATCTGACAGTCCGAAGCACAGATTATGGCAGACTTTATTCTGTGACACAGACTAAAAAACATGTTCTCAATATTAAAATCATTATTTAAGCATGATTTTAATAGCTGTGATATATTTTTATAATATTTAACCTTATATAAATCATTACTCTAGCGTTATAAAGGTAGATAACACTACAAAACCTATGAATCAAGCTAAAAGATATAACACTTTACTGTGACGTATTGTGTGTATACTATGACCGGATACACTTAACGACGCCGTTATGAATCGATCGTGAAACGTTCTTGATCCTCGATTCGATTTGGTTCAAGAGTACCCTTTTAGTTCGAGTTTGGATCAACATCAATTTCGAATCAGAAACAAAACCAAATTGAAATCAATTTCAAGAGTTAGACCCCTGGTTATACTAATATCGGTCTTGGTCTATAATTTATATCTCGCCGGTTCATACTTGTTATTATATAATAATATTCTAGAAATTACCTATATAATACATTGTACATACATTATACAGTAATACTATATTGTACATATATATATAAATAGATACACATATGCGGCAAAAACACTGCAACGTTCATTTACCCTTTATTGGGCTCGGCTACGATTAGAGACACGCACTTTTACGGCAATTTGTCACAAAAAGTTGGCAACTTTACCCCTAGGGTTGGCCGGTCCGACCACGTCATTTATAATCCACCCCTATCCGTCCCCCCGTCCCCCCGAAGGGTAATGCTGCCTTCAAAGCCTTCACGGGAATTCGTAATGACCAACGACGTAATTCTAATCCCGCGGATTTGACCCTTATCCGTTTGTTTGTACATATTTTATGAGATTATTTACGTATTTACGTATTTACGTTTTATATAAACATGTTAATTTATACAATCGAATGTTATCCGTACGGAAGGGCTTATATTAGGCAAATATGTGAAAGCGTAATGATTGTAAAATTTTCTTCAAGATCAATTCAGCCTTTTCGGAGATCAGCCAAACCAAATTAATATAGATGTTGGCTTCATATAATTTTTCGTTTAATAATTTATGTTTTTTTTTTAAACTGGTTCGGCAAAGTGACTGGACGGTACTTGATGGAGAGTACAGTACAGTCCATAAGTAACGGCGACTGTCGGTGTTAAATAACAACGGCAGTCATCGCTATCATGCCGACCTGCACATGTGCCTCTTCGCGTCTCGTTTGAAGGACCCCATGTCATAAGTGTCAGCGTTTTACACGCTAAGCCTAGACGGGCCTATATGCAGCTTTCGGGACAGACCAACAGGTGCTTGGCGTGAGCTTTCTTACCACCATACTATCGTTTCACCATTATTTCCTTCAACGAAAGCTCCGATTCAGTTGCAAGGATTGGAACCTGCGTCTGTCAACGCAGTATCCGAACACGCTATCAACCAAACGATCACCGTTTCATACATATTATGTAGTTTATATTTACGTAGAGTTCTTTCCTGGGTTAAGAATTGACAAATATAAATCTCAAACGTAATATTAACATTGCATAATGCAGGCTTGAAACAAATCCAATACCTTTAAATGTTTCAATATATATATATATTATGACTGTGAATGTAACGTGTCGGTCCTTTTTAGATTATTGTGAAAAAAAAATGTTGCAGGTGTCTTGGAATAAGTAATAAAATACATTTTAGAGATGTCTGTTTGTTTGTTAGTTAGAACTCGCATCACTGCTAAAGTACTGCGTTCTCAAACCTGATCATTTGCCTCCTTTTGACATAAAAAGTCACTGTTTTTTACATTAGGTTCCACGCGGTCGGAGTCATGCGCATATATTGTTAAAAGTGTAATACTAAACATGTATTCAAATGATTCTCTGTCTCATTAACATTAGCATAAACAATTAAAGTCGTCTAATTGGTGCATAAATTCACAAAGTTCCCTCTAAAAAGCGTGGCTTCTCTGCGAACAATCTAAACTTCTGAAAACGCTGCCGGTATTACCATAACGACTTTATATTGTGCTCGCCAACCGACGAACGAATTTTAACGACACTTTACGGCACACGGTTTACAAAAAAAAAATGATAACCTATTTACCACAATCATTTACATAATTGTGTTTCAAAAAATGGTTTTAGTAAAATGTTTTATGTAATTTTTTGCAGACCGTACACGAATAAAATATATGCGGTTTTTTACAAGAAATGTATTAGGTACTATTAGGTCTCGTAGCTTTTGGGTATTATTTAGGAAATAATAAGATGTTGTAGGGTTCCCTACGGGTTTTTTTTTTAATATCATAGGAGGCAAACGAACAGGTGGGTCACCTGATGTAAGTGATCACCACCGTCCATAGACACTTGCAATACCGGAGGAGTCGCAGGTGCGTTGCCAGCATGTTTGGGGGGGGGGAGGAAGGGAAGGGAAAGTGGAAGGGGAGGCGAGGTGGGTCGCCAGCGCTTTCACTGACCGAACGAAACGCAACAATGCAAGCACTGTTACTTCACGTCGGGCTTTCTGCGAGAGTCTACCCCGTTAGCCCGGTACTACCCTGGGCGAGCCGACCCATTCATGCTGAAACCAGTAATAGCTTCGGCGTGGCTCTACCACCTACTATGGGAATATGAGATGATAGGCACGAGAGCTGCGAGTTCTCTATATATACAAATGTACTCTGTGGCTGCGAGACAACTAACTATTTATTACAATATAACTTTCTTATATCTAACACCTTATGAATATATGTGTGTGTTTTCACAATATATTAGTCTAAAAAAATCGTAATGGTCGAGTGGTTTGATCGATGAAATGTCAATCGCATGACCGGAATAATGTTTTTTTTTTTCAAAATTTGCGTCCATCCACTAATTTAAATTCGTAGCACTATCATCTTACGGTGAAGACAAACATCGTGAGGAAACCTGAACCCGAGAATCGTTCTTGCAGTACACCGTACGTGGGAAAAGTCTAACTGTGAATTTCTCGGAGTCTGAAATCGCCAATACGTCGTGGGCTGGCGTGGTGATTATTTATTTCTTTATTTATTCCATATAGGTCCTTCACAGCTGACAATGTGTATTAAATAAAGAAAAAAAATACAATGTATTCAATACGCCAATTACGAAGTACACAAATTATAACAATGAATGTGTGTGTGTGTGTGTGTGTGAAGGCGTGTGTATGTATGAAGGTATGTGTATAGTTTTGTTATGCCCTGATTATTTTCACACAGTTCTTCGGGAAGAGGTCTATGACCTTGCAGTGGGTCTCTTACAGGCTGATGTTTTGATGATTATGATTGTAAAATCTAGTTTACTCAAGTTCTTACTATAAATTGTCCTGTCTGCGATGGATATGCCTAAATCCTATTAGATAATATTATAAAAGAGAAAATTTTTGGAGTTGGATGAAGGTATGTTATAATGCATGAACGATACAATGCACGTTTGTCTTTCTAAAAATGTGCTGACAATTTTTTTTTCAAATTAATCTATTTCATTATAAATCATAATATTTAATATTCAGAGTGAGTTTCACATACGGACCGATAACAGAAGAATTTTAATCAAGCAAAATAAACAAAACCACCCCTTTCCGTAAACTTGAAATGAGTACATAATGCTTATCCGTGTCGTGATGCCCCGGAGGTTCGACGTAAATGGAATATTCATAAAACCGCCCCGTTTACGACCTTGTAAAGGGTCGCATAAAAATTTAGAGGTAAAAAAAATTTAGGTACTACACCCTTTTCAGGCGGGCTCTTGCGATGGGCCCAAAGTTTGTAATTGAATTTTGCCTGAAGCCCGCAAAGGGCGTCCCTGCTTAATTTGCCGTTCTCGGAAAAGGGTTTCCGATGTTGGTCCAAAGTGAAAGTTGCTGCGTACAATTTTAGAACCGCTAGGATATTAAAAATTGAAAGGGATAGTGTAGTCGCACGCAGTATTATGATCACGAATTCGTATTGAAAAGTAAGCTTTATTCTTTTTTTATCGGAATATGACAAATGACTACGCTGTAATTGCTTCTAAACACAGTGGCATCCAAAAACGATGAACACCATGAGATCATAGTCTGTCGCCACTAGCCGGTGTCATAAAAGCCAACAAAGGGTGGCCTAGCTGATGGTAAATGAATAGTATCTCTTATGGACAATTGCAATACCAAGGACATCACTGTTGTGTTGCCGACCTTGAAAAACCCGTTTCAGTCCCTTTTTTTGGGGTGTAATGGGTGTCGAATAACATCTAAGACTTGACACATCCAAGCCAACCTGCACGTGGTGCACCCACTGAATAACGAACGAGGCAATGGCGAAAGCGGGGTGGTAGGGTTTTACAGCCTGACTGGGTCGCAACCACCATGTATATGGCGAAAAAGTCCGTCATAGTGATTCGCTTCTGCGGGTCGCGTTTCGGGATCAGCCTGTGCATATCCAGCTTTTCGTAGGCCGGCATGACAGCGGCGACCGTCGATGGATAGTATGTCACTCGGTGGTCACCATTGTTACTACTTTTTATATATACGTCAATTTAAACACAAATAAACTCTCACATTCTGTTATATCGTACATGTTTCTCTATTATTAAATATAGTTATTTTTGTAATTAGTTTCTCCTACATATGCAAATTAATGTAACATCACTCATCCAAAATCTAATTAAATTTATTAAGGTAATAAGGATATATGTTAAAAATTGTTTGGCGACTCTAAACATTTTAAGCTCTATTATGTTATTTAGTTGTACCCCCAACATATGGGGTAGTATTAAATCTTTATTTTCATACATTATATTACTTTTCGTTAGGATTATAAGTTATATACTTGCCTGTTGCTTATATTCATTTATATATTCATATATATTTCGGTATTTTCTTATGCATAATAATGTAAAGTATCTACTCCATTTCAATTATCTCTCAGGTTATAGTGTGCAATTTCTTTGTTCTACATTGGTCATAATCACATTAAACTGTCACAACAATTTTTTGTCGCCATTAGTACTTATGGTAGTACGTAAAAATGTTAACAGAGAGTTTTATAATCATTTACTGTCTACAAAGTGTTCGTTTCAAATAAGTTCAAGCGTTTTGTTGCTAATGTCTTATGGAGGTTATCGGTTTATGTATTGTCATTTAAATAAAACCGATTGTCGTTTATATTTTGTTTTCTATAAGCTAAACCACTGTTTGAGTTCCGCACATCGGATATCTTTATCTTTAAACATTTAATAACTTTACCAATTTTCAATCGGAATTAGATAATGTCAATATTGCGGAATCTCTAACGTGTGACATAGATAACTGTGTAGACTTATTTTCTCCATTTTTAAATTCACTAAAGATAATATGCCAAAATATAAGAAGTATTAATCACAATATGTCTAATTTTCAGACACTGCTAGAAAGATCTAAAATTAAATGGAACATGATTGTACTTACAGAATGTTGGTTAAGAGATTCAGATTTTATACCCTCTTTGGACGGTTATAATTCTTTTAAAACTACGTTGAACAAAACACAGAATGAAGGGATAGTGGTTTATTGTTATAAAAATTATTGTATGAAAGTGATGGAACCGGAATTGTTGAATGCTAATTGTTTATTGCTTAGCCCAAGTAATGATATTTCTATTATAGCAATTTATAGACCTCCCGGGGAACGTAATGTTGATGATTTTATTACTTCGTTAGATGACTTGCTATGTAAACATTCAGCAATTAACAATCTCATTATTGTTGGTGACATCAACATTGATATAGGGGTAGACAACGTGGATCCTAGGTCCTCTATATACCTGAATATGTTAGCTTTTCACGGCATATTACCAGCTCATACTATACCTACTCATAATAGAACATGCCTTGACCATTATATGATCAAAATAAGACATTCTGCTTATTGCTATGTAGCCCTCACTACTATAACTGATCACTATAGTGTCTTGTTAAATCTATGTTTAGATATATCATTGCGTAAATCATTTAAATTCACTAGTAGGATAGATTACGAGGGTTTGGATTTATACATGCAGAGATTTTGATAAAGTTTGTAGCTTTAATGATGTTAATAAAGCAATGTCATATGATCGATCTAATTAAGAAATCTATTACCTTATTCATATATCTAATGTACATGTTACATGTTACAGTAGATGACGTTCGTGTCGAAGTTACAAATGTTTTTGAAAAAGCGTTTGTGTAATGTAAATGTAAATGTTGATAAATTTTTAAAAAGCGCGTGTGGAGCCGCGGGTTACTGCTAGTCTTATTATACTACTATTATGATTATCTGCCAAACCACGAAATCAAAACTGTCAAAATTTATGCAGCATCTTTAGTAGATACCTACAAGTTGACCTAAGATAATTAACGGTTTATATTTACAGAAAGACATTCTCTTTACGTAACACAATCACTTATTTATTAACGACTGACAATATCGCGGGTGGGTGCACTTATCACACTTTATGAATACCCTCGCATGACTGTACCTATGCATATTACATAATACACTTTGTTGTTAACGTATACCCTTATCACCTAAATCGTTTGTTCTTCTTCTGACATATGAAACCGAAGTTGAAATTTTAATAACAAACCTAAGAGATAAATTCCAGACTGGTCAAATATTTAGAATGCAATCAAATACTTTCTGCAAATCAATTTGGTTTTCGTAAAAATAGATCGTATGAAGATACTTTATTAGAATTTACAGATTATATTGTGACTTCAATAGATAAACAGTATAAGACTTTAGCCATATTCTTAGATCTAGCAAAAGCTTTTGACACTGTTTCAGTTCCAATTCTTATTAATAAATTGGAACAAATAGGGGTTCGAGGTACTCAGCTAAAATTATTTGCCGATTATTTATCACAGAGAACACAATGTGTTAAAATAGATAACTTTATTAGCAGTGATCTGCCTGTTACTTACGGCGTGCCTCAAGGCAGTATTCTCGGACCTACTCTTTTCCTTATTTACATTAATGATTTATGTAACCTCTCCCTACCCTATGGCAAAATATTAACATTTGCGGATGACACTACTTTGGTCTTTTCAAGCGAGTCATGGGGTGAAGCCTTCACACATTCGCAAAATGGATTAAACACTGTGATGCAATGGTTAAATGAAAATTTATTAACTTTAAACATTGATAAAACCAAATATATAGCTTTTACTCCTTTAAACTATAAAACCCTCCTTATAATCGTCTTTCTTTATCCGCACACTCTTGTCTACTTCAAGATACTTCTGTTTGTTCCTGTATTCAATTACAGCGCGTCAACACTGTAAGATATTTAGGTATTAAAATAGACAGTTCCCTCTCTTTCCAGCCTCATATTGAACTTCTTACGTCTAGAGTTCGTAAACTTATTTTTATATTCAAAAATCTACGACACATTGGAGATTCAAAAATGATTAAATCAGTATATTTTGCCATCTGTCAGTCAATTATTACATATTGCATCACATCCTGGGGTGGGGCCGCTAAAACTACCTTAATAAAATTAGAGCGTGCTCAACGAGCAGTTTTAAAAGTAAGCTCGTTTTTGCCGTTTAGATTTCCTACATATAAACTGTATAGCATATCGAATGTTCTTACTGTAAGACAACTTTTTCTCCAAAAAACTATCCTTGCCATACACCGTCGAATAAAGTATGATCCTAATATTCATTTCGGTAAAAGACGTAAGCATCATGTATGTCAGACGATCTCACTCCGTCTACAATTTTCACATAAATTTTTCTGCTTTCTTGGTCCTCATATATATAACCAGATTAATTATATTCTTCAAATTTATCATTTAACTAACCAAAAAGCAAAACGCATTATTCATAATTGGTTACTAGCACTTTCATACAATAATACTGAAAATCTATTATCTATAGTTTCATAAGATCCTTGTTGATAAATTTACTGTTTGTAGCAAAAGTAATAAGAATACAGCTCCATTCTAGAGAACGAGAGTCTGGAGATCTGTAGTTCAGGTCTTTGAACCTTTTTCAGACTCCAGACCTCACATTAATTTGCACTATAAATGTACTGTTCTGTAAAATGTATACTATTTCTTTTTTTTTGTTCACAAACAATATTGTATAGCTGTAAGAATCTAATTGTGAGGTCAAATAAATAAATTTATTATTATTATTATTTTTGTATTGTACTGTGCTTACCATCAGGCACAGTGCAGTAATTTTGCCGTGCTACAATAAAACATATAAAAAAAGCCCCATTGTCATAGTCCTGAGGGAAAATCGTGCTGGAAGGAAGCCATGGATATATATTCACCGATTTAGAAACGTGAAAAACTAAAATATTCACTGTATTAGTCTGTGACCACGTGTGAAAATCGTGCTGGAAAGGAAGCCATGGATATACATTAACTGATTTCGAAACCTGACAAGGACAAAGAATATGCCTATGGGTGTTTAGTGACAGATTTTCAAGTTGAATGTGGTAGCTAACCAGACGGAGTTAGAAAAATCCCTACCGCCTATGGCCTACTTCAAGATTTAAAAAAAATTAAAAACATGAAGTAAATTAGGAAATATGGTTTATCTATGGTAACATTCCGCTTCTTCTTATATTTTACGTCAACAACAAAGGCACAATTTATATTGTTGTAATCAAAAAGAAATATTCCATTTTTTTACTGTATGTAAGGGTTGTTTGGGAGGCGTCCTGTTTCCCGTCTATACGTGCTAAAATTTAATTCGACCTTCCCGGATTATGTAAAAAGTGTGCCCTGTACGTGTTATGTTTTCACTCGCTCTTTATTTTATAAATTATGAAAATATTTTAATTTTTTTGTAGAGTTTCCTGCCGGCTTAAAAGCTTCCATTAGTGGAAAAAATCTAGAAAGTACCAATTTGTATTTTTTTTTTCATAGGAGGCAAACGAACAGCTGGATCACATGACGTTAAATGATCACCACCGTCCATAGACACTTGCTACACCACAAAAGTTGCAAGTGTGTTTAGGAGACGGGGGGAAAGGAAGTGGGCCTCCAGTGCTCTCACTGACCGAACGAAACGCAAAAAGGAAGATTTTTTTATTTAGTTTTGACCACAATCAAACCTGATCTAAATTACGGTATGGTCTAAGATGGTAAACATATTATAAGCATATAATATAACCTTAGAGGAGGGAATGGCTCTCCAGTGTAGCTGCCGGAACACATACAGATATTTTACGATAGATTTTATACGTGAGGGTTTACCTATCTAGGGGAACCTTTTTTTTTTATTAACGTGGGGAAATTCTTTATAGATACTCCCCCCCTGATACTCATTTAATACCTTAATTTAACTTGTTATTGATGAAGCCAATACCTAAGAAATTTGCATCAGACTTGTTTTATTTTAAAAAAATTTAACGTCACACTAACTCGACATTACAGCTTATGTATGAAATATGTCATTTACAATCTTAAAAGTATTATGGAATGCGGAGGACCCAGCTCAAAATCTGTCGACTGTCCTTTGCTTTTATTACTCGTTACCACAATATCCTGGTCTACCATAATCCCCCTTTCTGAACATATTACAGGACGAGAGGTTGAAGTGAAAGGGATGTCAAGGACCAAGATAAATTGGACGATTTTCCACTCAACCTCGAATGACAGATGATTATCTACAGTTCGTGTCAGCGTGAATAATTGGGTTTTAGAATAGAACATTTTGGAGCCTATATGATCCTTATTTATATCGTTTACTAATCAAATTTATTTAGTATATAAGGGTTTTTAATGCAATTAAAAGTTTTATTTCACAAGTTTGCACCTCTACCGGAAACACCAAGAAATTAACATTAATATATATAATATAAAAACCACCATCAAATTTAGCCCTAAATCCTTCACCAATGTAAAATAGCTTCAGCTTATTTTTCTGATATAGCTCTCTGTGTATTGGTTTTACTTCTTGATCAAAATGTTACTATGATGTCCTAGTAGTAACGTCTCTGGACGCTCTATCAATCGCTGTAGGTTTGAATACTGCGTTAAATCTTAAATTTAAAACTCAATTACAGCACACTATTTATTCGAAAATTTTACAGTTTGTATTTATAATTAACTTTTTCTGTGTGTATTCATTTTTATTACTATCTTTGTCATTGCTATATATTTGTACGTATGTATGTATGTATATTTATGTTATATATGTATTTATTTTATTATAATATTGTATACATGTATATATTTATTTATCCACCTTTTCTTCTGTTTTATTTATATAGGCACTACCTACAAAAGTTTTTGCATAACATCAATAACGCTGGTTAGCTGGAAGAAAATGCCTTATAGCATTAAGCTCGCCAGTATACAAATCAAAAGTGCAATAAAGAATTCATTCATTCATTCAAATAAATGAAGGAGCACATCGTGATGAATCCGTAGCATGGTACAGTTCGTAATAGGTGGTAGAGCCATGCTGAAGCTATTTCTGGTTTCAGCATGAATGGGTCGGCTTGCCCGGGGTAGTACCCTCTCACAGAAAACCGACGTAAAGTAACAGAGCTTGCATTGTTGCGTTTCGTTCGGTCAGTGAGATCACCGTAGACTCACCTCCCCTCCCCTTCCACTTTCCTTCCCTTCCCCTCCCCTTCCACACGGTGGTGATCACTTACATCAGGTGACCCACCTGTTCGTTTGCCTCCTATGATATAAAAAAAAAACACGATATTTTATAATATCCGTCTCACTAGGTACCACTTTAAAGTTGAAAATATGTCGCCATTCAGCATTCAACCACAGGAGTATTCCGGCACCTACATTTGAAAGGAAATTCTCCTCTATATTCAACGTATTACGATTTAATGCCACATTGATATTTTAAATCAGATGAGATTATGGCCTAAGGCTAATTAATACATATAAAGGGTAAAAAAGTAAATCTATATTTTTCTTTCCGGTTATAATTCATTTCCACTCGTTTTTTCTATGGCTTAATATAAATTCGTCATCCTTATTCGTCATTATGTCTTGTATGTTACTCGTTCTGGCTATAAGCTATAGTCATCCAGGTTTGATTCGCAATTTTTACAATACCACCGGCCAACGAACTAGTAAACGTCCGATGGTTTCCTGTAAATGACCATATGTTCTATGCAACTCCATTACAATTTGGTCATTATCTTTCTGATTATCTACAGTTCGTGTCAGCGTGAATAATTGGGTTTTAGAATAGAACATTTTGGAGCCTATATGATCCTTATTTATATCGTTTACTAATCAAATTTATTTAGTATATAAGGGTTTTTAATGCAATTAAAAGTTTTATTTCACAAGTTTGCACCTCTACCGGAAACACCAAGAAATTAACATTAATATATATAATATAAAAACCACCATCAAATTTAGCCCTAAATCCTTCACCAATGTAAAATAGCTTCAGCTTATTTTTCTGATATAGCTCTCTGTGTATTGGTTTTACTTCTTGATCAAAATGTTACTATGATGTCCTAGTAGTAACGTCTCTGGACGCTCTATCAATCGCTGTAGGTTTGAATACTGCGTTAAATCTTAAATTTAAAACTCAATTACAGCACACTATTTATTCGAAAATTTTACAGTTTGTATTTATAATTAACTTTTTCTGTGTGTATTCATTTTTATTACTATCTTTGTCATTGCTATATATTTGTACGTATGTATGTATGTATATTTATGTTATATATGTATTTATTTTATTATAATATTGTATACATGTATATATTCCAAATAATTACTTTTCAATCGTTCAACGCCGCTAAAAACATAAATGGATAACAATGGAAAAGCGAAATAATTTGAGTATATATTTGATAAACACAAAAAATACTTAACCGATTTTTACAATAAAGAATTCATTCATTCATTCAAATAAATGAAGGAGCACATCGTGATGAATCCGTAGCATGGTACAGTTCGTAATAGGTGGTAGAGCCATGCTGAAGCTATTTCTGGTTTCAGCATGAATGGGTCGGCTTGCCCGGGGTAGTACCCTCTCACAGAAAACCGACGTAAAGTAACAGAGCTTGCATTGTTGCGTTTCGTTCGGTCAGTGAGATCACCGTAGACTCACCTCCCCTCCCCTTCCACTTTCCTTCCCTTCCCCTCCCCTTCCACACGGTGGTGATCACTTACATCAGGTGACCCACCTGTTCGTTTGCCTCCTATGATATAAAAAAAAAACACGATATTTTATAATATCCGTCTCACTAGGTACCACTTTAAAGTTGAAAATATGTCGCCATTCAGCATTCAACCACAGGAGTATTCCGGCACCTACATTTGAAAGGAAATTCTCCTCTATATTCAACGTATTACGATTTAATGCCACATTGATATTTTAAATCAGATGAGATTATGGCCTAAGGCTAATTAATACATATAAAGGGTAAAAAAGTAAATCTATATTTTTCTTTCCGGTTATAATTCATTTCCACTCGTTTTTTCTATGGCTTAATATAAATTCGTCATCCTTATTCGTCATTATGTCTTGTATGTTACTCGTTCTGGCTATAAGCTATAGTCATCCAGGTTTGATTCGCAATTTTTACAATACCACCGGCCAACGAACTAGTAAACGTCCGATGGTTTCCTGTAAATGACCATATGTTCTATGCAACTCCATTACAATTTGGTCATTATCTTTCTAAGATCCCGGTCCTTAGTACGAATTAAGATCTTACGATGAAGGAAAGCGTGAGGAAAAGTATATTCTATTGCTCGCCTGATGAGGTACCACAATCAACTTAAATAACAGCCTTCCTATCCACCTATGAAGACGTATAAGTGCCAATTCTAAATCTAGCATTAATACATTATCATCTTATACCACCAATGTTGTTCTGCAATCGTTAGCCGAAATACAAGTTATTGCCAAAGTACAACCGCGTCATAGTTTTTGAGCTATATCTGGGACATAAGCTAGTGTGTTACAGATATAAATTTTTACCTCCCCTCCCCTTTACCCCTTCCCTTCTTCCCCCTCTCCCCCAAAACAGGTTCGCAACGCACTTGCGACTCCCCTGGTGTTGTAAGTATCTATGGACGGTGGTGATCATTTAACATCAGGTGACGCACCTATCCGTTTGCCCCATATGATATAAAAAAAAAGTTGGTAGTGACTGCAAAAACGACCGAGAAAGGGATAATAAGCCATAGAAGTATGTTATGCTTAAGGTCGGAGATTTTGACTACCACTGAACTCTTTTTGCATTCCAAAGACAAACATAATATATATCGCTGTTTGCCGAGCTTCACTAGTTGAATAGACACTCAAAAAGAAGAAGACTATTGGTCAAATCATTATACACAATCAGGTTCGATTACGGTTTATATAAAAAAAATCATTTGCAAAATTGAAACGGTCGTCTGTATAAAATCACTATTAGTGCTATTCCTTAACTGATTAAAATCCGCCCCTCGTGTGGGCCAAGAGTTCGCATCGTACGGTTTCGGGCTAGCCTTTAGGGAGGTACGCACATGCGTGCTCGACCTCCCGCGCTCTCACACCTAAACCAAGCTTCCATTTTGTTTTTGCGCGACCGTAACGTTTTATTTACCCATTTCTTTTTTCCCATTTAGCAACGGTTTTAGTGGAAGCTTACATCGTTTTAAGACACTTTTATAGCGTAATATCCAATAACTTATATTTCGCGTCTGAGGATTCTCCTTTAATTTCACTTCGATTCACTTTCGTCTTACGTGACGATAAGCCATGGTGTTTCTCAGTATTGTCGCACGTAGATAAAGTGCAACAGCCAGTAACCTAATTAGGTAATAAATGGTACATGAATTTAAAGGTTATGATGACTTAGTGGTTACTTGATTAGATACTGCATCTATCGACGTAGGTTCGAATAACTGCAGTAAGCCTGAGCCGTTGGTGAAAAAAACATCGTGTTAGAAATCTTCCTCCGATACACGCCTATCTAGCTATCACCCTCAAATATAACACATCACAGTCTTGGATCCATACAATATCTTTTATTTGCTCGGGTTAATATCCGAAACTTTTACTGGCTAGATAGAGGAATTTTCATAGAATGATTTACTATCGTAGCACTTTTTGTTAAGGACTAAATTACAATTAATTAAATAAGAGGTACAGCCTATTGTTAATCCAGAAGTACTTGAAATCCTTGACCAATAAGTAAGAAAAAGGGATCCCTTAATTTATATATAAAAAAAATTCTTACCACCAAATTATTCTTCATTACATTGTATATAGTTAGATTATCGCAACTGATATTATATAACTTCAACACTGCACACTTATATGAATATCCTATTTACAACAGCACAATGTAGTATTCCAAGAAAATAATTGTAAACAATTATGAGCTTTATTCTCTAGCTGCTATGGTAAAATACACCGTTGTTTATTTGCAAGATGGAATGTTCGATGTACTCCTAGGGTGGTAATCCATCATTATGACATTTCTATTTATCTTCATGAGCCCTTACACTTTCGATGCTTATAGTGCTTTATTGTTTTATTTTTCTATATTAAATCAAGGGACGAGTGCATACATTATGATTCAGATATAAAAATAGCTTACAATACAAGTGTGTTAAGAATGGAAATGTAAATGGTGCTTTTAATATTTTTAAAGTGATTTATTACATGGAGTCATTTATTCTAGAAAAATCAAAATGATCGTAACAAGCACAGAAGTAATGTCAAATACACATGTAATGTACACTAAGCTTATTTTGCAGAAGCCATTTTCGGAACCAGCTGACGAAAATATAGAATACTAGCAGGCACGGCAAACATTGTCCCGCCCTGATTAAAACTAAATCCTTGACAAATTAATATACCAAAACGTTCCTCATGAATCACTTTATCCACTGGTGAAAACCGCATGAAAATCCGTTTAGTCGTTTTTGAGTTTATCGCGAACAGACAGACAGACAGACGCGGTAGGGGACTTTATTTTATACAATGTAATAATAATGATAATAATAAGGTTTTGAAATCAATAACTATATTTCGTTTTTCTATATACTAGTTTATGCGCGTGGTTTCGCGCGTACAAATTAAAATAAAATAGCCCGCAGTCGCCAATCATTTAGCTTTCTATGAGAGAATCTATATCAATACATATAATAAGAATGTAAATCTAACGTGTCTGTACATGTCTGTCTATCTGTCTGTTTATATGAACGCGGATCACTGCTAAAGTACTGAATTTACATTAAAACATAAAGTATACAGTTGATTAAATTCAGAGAAGCTTCATATGTGTCGTCACAGAAATAACTTTCTTTTTTGTTTTGCGTAATTTTGTATTAAGTAAGTCTAAGTAGGTCTAGGTGTGGATAAATTTCCTAAGATATGTTTTTACTGATATGCAACAAATGCCAATTTTGATAATAAATATTCGCAACATAATTAATTGGTCAAAGGTTAAAACTATTATAGTCAAAAAGGTTTCGCAAATAAGCTTTTTTCCATAATTAAATACATTATGAAACACATTCTAAAAATAAGAACAATATCTCTTGAATATCTTTATTTGTTTTACAATAACAATTTGACTATGACAGATACCAGAACGCTTAATTTTGAATGATCTATTAATATATCAGTCTAGTGTCAAATTATTTAACAAACAGTAAAGACCAACTTCCTAGAGTGCGTTTCCCGCGCGGTTCGCGTTTCACCCCATTTGTTGTTCATATCTATATATATGTACTTTTTCATCGGCTTAGTTCAGTTGGTTAGAGCGTCGTGCTAATAACGGGGTCGCTAAGAAGGACGCGGGTTCGATCCCCTCATGGGCCATGTAACTTTTGTACACCCTTGAGCTAATTTACAAATAAAATCGGCTGAGTGCCTTAAGCGCTCACCTCAGTAGCCCGGTGAAGTATGTACTTTTAGAATTATCGTAAAAAAAAAATTGGAATAAGTAATACATTTCAATCATTTTTAGATATGTTTGTCGATATATCTATCTGTTTGTATGAACACGAATCACTCCTAAAGTACTGGGTTCACAATAAAACCAAACCAAAAAAATCATAAAGCACATCTTCGAGAATAGCTTACTCTTTGTTCCATTAAAATCGGTCCACTTTATCAAAAGTTATTATATGTATATATTATAAGTATGAGAGACAAGCATATAAGTAAATGGACTTAATCCGTGTTATTACCAAAAAGTTAAATACGTATTAAATACTTGGTTTAAAATTTTTCCTAATAAATGCACCGCGCTCGCCCGAGGCAAGTTCGCGTTACCCTTTTTCACAAGTCTAACCTAATGTAACTAAAGCGAGACAAAAGAACAAGATGTCGAACATTCAGCGACCACGATGCATTTAATATGCGACCTTTTTAAAATCAGGTTTCAATACTTATTTAACTTTTTTGTAATAACACCGTACACGTTCAGATGACTTTATTAATCATTGTTTTTTACATAAGGTTCCACGCGAACGAAGTTGCAGGTACAGCTAATGTTATATAAATAAAAATCAATCGCCGAATGTATGTTCATGTCACTTCAAGATTGTTGCACCTACATCGCTTCTTTCTTTGTTAAGTATGTAATTTTATAAATTAAGTCTAGACTATTCTTCAGACTATATTTCGGAGTAAATTCTAATTTTTAATCAACGTATGGTTCAGTTTTTTAGCGCCTTTCATAGGTTTCTTTTTTCATTTTTTGTTTTCTGCATTTTTTTGCTGCCGTTAATTTTATTAGTCTTGTTAAAAATCGTTTAAAATGTTAGCAATTATTGTTATTATTTTACTTAACCGCTAGCCTTTGCCAGCGACTTCATTCGCGTGGAATAGATACTTTGGACTAACACTAACACGCAGCGGGAGCTCTCAAGAGGAAAAAAACCTCGATTTTGAAAGATTATTAATTAGTGCTCCGTTCCTATTGGTCTTAGCGTGATGATATATAGCCTATAACCTCACTTGATAAACGACCTATATAACACTGAAAGAAGTTTTGAAATCGGACCAGTAGTTCTTGAGATTACCCCCTACAACCTCACAAACTCACAAATTCACAAACTTTACCTCTTTATAATATTAGTATAGATTACATATTATACATTTGCTACGGTACGTTAGTTTACATTAATTACATATTTTTCACTGAAATTGTTTACTTTATAGTAGCTTCTTTCTTATCTTTTATTGCCATTTTTAAATTGTAATCCATAAGGTCCTGCGTCGGAGCGTCCACGAATGTACCTACTAATTGTGTCGGTTCATAGGTTGGCGCATTGATGTAGAGATAGACCAGATTTCAACTTAGGACTTAGAAAAAGACCTACCACCATGTTACGTGTATGTTTTCCTTCCCCGGAATGGTCCGAAACTACGTCGATTGGCGCAGTGCCCGAACACGCTATCAGCGAAGCATTCTCGCTAAAAATCTTATCGGTTGGTTTTAGTATCGTCAAAAATCTATCGTACTACAATTAACAAAATAAAAACGCTTCAAATGATTTTTATCTCTATATTCATTTCTTTCGATACTGCCGAAGTAGATAACATTCCCAGTATTCTTTTGTTAATAATGAGAATAAACAGGCAAAGATCTTTAATGCGAGCTTAGTGTCTATTTTGTAAGTTGTATATTATGAGTTCACTTGATAAGGTTCATTCTTGTTATTTAATTTGCCTCCAACCATCTTTCTGTCTGGTCAACCCATTTGATCCATACTTATATAGTGAAAGTACGGTTTTTTGAGGCTAAATCACGTCAAAACTAGGTCCTGAACGTATCGGTATAGGACTATAGCCATTCCATGCGATTTTTTTTTATATGCTTCTAGGTTACTTATTTTTTGAATTGCATTCATCTTGTTTAATTTTTTTTTTACTATAGTATACATTTTTTACCACCAGTAAAAACAAAAGACGCGCACAACGAAGCAGGCAGGTAGGTATCAGGTAATTAAAAGTACATTCTTTTATGTGACAACAGATTTTTATAGTCTTTTCATCCGTACCACAAGTCAGGACAATGGCTTATGACCGCACTATCACCAAGACAAATGAGACCACGACATCTAAAGCTAGGTAAATAGCAGCCACCCCTCAAACCGGAAAACAGCACCATATTTATACAAAGGGAATTAATTAAAAACAACCCTTAAACACAAGCAACAGAGTGAATTTTTGTAAAACTCGACAAGGTTTCAAAATTCCGGTCGAGTTTCTTTTACATACACTATGTTCCTAGTTTAGAGAATTATTAAAATATACCTTAACGAACGATATTAGAGTGCACATTCGTGTGAGGGAGTGTGGAGTAGTGACGCCATTTTGAATAAGCGCTGACGGTCAAAATTTATCGCGCATAAATGTACCTCTGGCTAACCCGGGAGTTAGGGGGTTGGAGGGAGTAGGCTTAAAAATCGTAGAACGGGGCGAAAGGGGTGCGTTTTTAGCGTTCGCAGCGTCGGCCTATTTGGGGTGTTGATGGCAGGCAGGGCCGTACTCGAGGTTAATTGAAATTTAAGAGGTAACATCAGCCCGCGATGTCGTCTGCATTTAAATCTTTGTAGTCGATGACACCATATATGAAATAAGTATAACTCTAACGGTTTACACCTTGCACAGTAAGATACCTCTCATATGGCAGGGGTTTCACAAACTTACTTTACATATACATATAGTAACAGTTTAGCCAATTTAAAAAATGTGTTTATAAATTATAGTTTATATGTTATTATGATATATAAGCCATGTTAAGTTTTATTAAAATCCTTTCGGTAGCTTCTTCGTGAAGTAGTAAGAAACATCTACTCGTTCTCACAAACTTTTATGTTTATAATATTAATAATAGAATAATAAGGCAAAACTAAAACTAAGATAAGCAACTAAATAGATTTCATATTAATAACATTTAATCATATAATCTACTAGCAGGCCCGGCAGACGTTGTCCCTCCCTGATTATAAAAAAATCCTTGACAAATTATATACCAAAACCTTCCTCATGAATCACTTTATCCACTGGTGAAAACTGCTTGAAAATCCGTTTTTGAGTTTATCGCAAACAGACAGACAGACAGACGCGGTAGGGGACTTTGTTTTATACTATATAATGATACTAATAGTATAAAGAGGTAAAGTTTATGAGTTTGGGAGGTTGTAGGGAGTAAGGACAGGAACTACTGGTCCTATTTGAATTTGAAAATTCAGTGTGAAATAACTCATTTATCAAGGCTATAGGCAATATATCATCACGCTAAGACCAATAGGAGCGGAGCACCAATGAAGAATTTTTCAAAATCGGATACTTTTTTCCTTTTGAGAGCTTCCGCTGCGTGTAACTATGCTACTATGTATGTGTACAGTGTAACTATTCCACACGGACGAAGTCACGAAAACTGTAGTAAAGATACTTAATAAATGAGTAATTTATATTATTTGTATTTTAACGCATATTTCTAAGTAAATATATCTTGCGTCAATATTTCAGTAATTATTTATTATATTGCTATCTAGTAAAAAAGTGACTATTGTGAGATTAATTTTCAATTATAAACAGACATAGGTACTGAACCAAAAAGGTTAAGAAAATAAACTTTACTACAAACTGAGACAGAGAGAGAGAGACTGAGATAGAAACTGTAAAAAACTGGTTGTACCACGTGTTAGACTTAGTAAAACTATTAACAGTTTTTCGGGAAATAGTGTAAAATTTTACAACAAAGTCCCAAAGAATATTACCGATTTGTCGGATTGCGAATTTAAGCGCCATGTCAAGCAGATTCTGGTGTCAAAAGGCTATTAGAGTTATAAATATGTGAACGATGGTGATGTCCATTAAAAACGTTTGTTTACCTAATATATTCTAAATATTATATATATTTGTGTCCTTTATAATCAGAAGTGGTCAACTCCACTTTGCAATTTTCTAAATCTCATAACTTTAAACTATTGTACTATAGCATACATTTTTTTTAAACTTTCTATACTAATTGTATCAAAACTCTACAGATACCTAAATATTTCATAGTCTCTGCAATAAGCTCAAAATGGAAAATTGGCTATACCCATAAAAATTGCAAATTGGAGTTGACCACTTCTGATTCTAAACGACACATTTGTTAAAAATATAAACCAGATCGAGTTTCCTGCCTGTTCTTCACAGTGACCGGGTTGTTTTCCGAACCGCTGGTAGTTTTGACGTTCATGACGTCAAGTGCCTTCTTAGGGTCTAAATTGAATAAAATGTTTTTGATTTGATTTGAGATAGATGAGCTAGATAAAACAAGATACTAGAACGCATTAAAGGCAGTGGCTGCATTGTTGAATTTTACTTTTGGTTAGGACGTTATTTACAGAAGTTTAAAAAGACTTAAATTAAAAATATTTCATTATATATTCCTACATATTTTGCAAGGCAAAAAGAGAACTGAACATAGGTATAATTCGTTAAACATACACTTGGGTCGTAAATACAGAGCACTGTTCAGGACTTCTCGTCTTGCAAAGCGATACATCTGGCAACTGTACGGTGAATCCATGGAACCTTAAACTTCGCCCCTTATTACAAAATTTCTATCCAAACAATGCACACTATCCGGCTTTTGATTTGGCACGTCGGGAAGAAGGCCGAGGTATTTGGTTTTGTAAAGCGTTATCCTTGTCTAACAGAGCTTTGCGTTGTGCGACAGAGACAATACTACAAAATCTAAGCAAGCCGATCTTAACGTCTCGCTTTCCTCCCAGACGAACCAAATCAAATGCCGGGTACTGAATTCCTAAAATGTAAAATTTTAAATATTATATATATTTTTTTTATAACCAATTTTCTAGTAGATTATTACTGCCATTGCCAAGTAGGTAATGATATTATAAGTTTCTTGCGATTATTTCAATGAACTGACAAGATGGTGGCAGTCTTGTTAGAACTTCCTAGGGAGTTTTTCACTTCACTTCAATTATGAACAATAACCAAACTATATTACGTAAAACACCACCAATATTACATAATATAGAGCCAAATAGCACAAGATTATGGATAAAATATAACCTATATGACATTTCAAGATCCCACTAAAAACTCCCTATCATAATTTTATTAATATTTATTAGTAAAATTACTAAATTATTACAATACGGCCCTGTAACGCGTTTAACCCGCACTCTCTCGACCTCTACGCACATCTCACTCACACAAAGTCCAAAAAGAACTCTCCGTCGCATTCCACCCCTGCTTAAATTATTGTACATCCGTTTCTGCTCCACGGTACAGTCATAACTAGACTAAGATGATATGAATAATATTATACTTTGTCTGCAACCAAATAAAGTCGAAATTCAATTCGAGTTTGTCAATTGTAAGAATGGAATATTTCCAAAGAACGTATAGTCCTACTGATCTGATATCCTATTAGATACTGATCTAAGTTTGGTTTTTTGATAGTGGAAAACGGACTGTATTTTGTACTTGTCAAGGTTATATTTCTGTAATGTTGTTCGTACAAAACTTCCCTTTTGTGAATCTGAGTAAGAGCAGTTGAGGACTGAATTCAAAGGCGGTGGACATTAAAAAGGCCGACCGGTGGGTTTGTGGGGTATCTGAGAGGTGGGGATAAAGGTAGTTCTGTAGCAAAGGGTTAAAGACGCATTACTCGGCAGAACGCAAATATGTGAAGACGAGTTTTCCATTGAAAGAAAAACGCAACGCTCATTCTGTAATCTATAGATAAATAGGCGAAAATAAAACAGTTTAGTGCCTTTTTCTTTTATGTTTGTTAACCTTTTTGTTTAGCAAATATTGACGATCGTTAGTTTTATAGACAAAATTAAAACAGGAAGAGTTTTGAAGTAAAACTTCTTTAGGCGTGACTAGGAGGTAACTGGACGACAATGCAACGGAAGTCCGTTACAGCAATATGGCGTCACGTTTTTGTATCATCCGGTTTTTAAATGATTTTGATTTTGTCAATAAATAGTAATAAATAAACAAATGAATCAAAAATTTTAGCAAAAAATAAAACAATAAGAAATATTTAATTGAATAATAATAAAAAACATACAATAGAATTAAATACACGATCAAACATTGATTATAGTTGTTTTTACATTTCTCCAAATAAAACTACATCGAATATCATAACATTTATTCATCAGCAATTACTTCACTTCTCTAATGAAGGTTCAAGTCTTTTGAATACTAGTTACCATGAGTTACCATTAATTATTGCTGGAGATTTCATTGTAAATTTTAGTTCAGAAGAATCTCGATCATTAATTGATTTTTTAGGTTATAAACTAAATTTAACGATGAATAATTCTCCAGTTCAATCAACAATAAGATATGGCACTAACATTGATGCAGTTTCCTCAAATTTAGAAAATTTGCAGAGTAGAATTTATGATTCTCATTTCAATTATCATAAACCAATCATATCATATTTGAAGTACGATAGTAATTATATTATTGTTTTAAACTGGATAGTGGTCGACGTTAATAAATGTATATATGACTAGTGTTACATCATTAATAAATGCCTTTTTAAATTCACATATGATGTATTTATTTGTAACTTAATCGCCATATTTTAGAACGCCAAAGAAGTTTTACTTCAATAGCGTGTGACGGTTACACGCAGTCATTCTATTTTCGCTTGCCATTGGCAAATATTTATACGTCTCGCTTCGCCATAGTTTTTTTTATTGTAGCACGGCAAAGTGACTGCACTGTGCCTGATGGTAAGCACAGTACAATCCAAAAACAATGGTGACCACCGAGTGACACAGTATCCATCGCCGGTCGCCGCTGTTATGCCGGCCTGCGAAAGGCTGAATATGCACAGGCTGATTCCCAAACGCGACCCGCAGAAACGCATCACTATGACGGGCTTTTTCGCCATATACATGGTGGTTGCGACTCAGTCGGGCTGTAAAACCCTACCACCCCGCTTTCGCCATTGCCTCGTTCGTTATTCAGCAGGGTGCACCACGTGCAGGTGAGGTTGGCTTGGATGTCTCAAGTCTTCGATGTTATTCAACAATCATTTCATTCAAGTTTACAATCATTACATCTACTAATGTAGAATATTTGACAAACAACTGCAACAATATTGAAACTTTAAAGAGGTAATTAATTATTATCGAATTATGATTACTAGTATTAATAAATATTGTCCGCTTTAAAATGATTATAGCCTTTGAATTAACCACTGGCGGATGTCTTTGCATTAAATTTGGATATAAAATTTAATAAAATAATGTAGCGCCTTCTAACGGCGAGTTAAATATTCATATAGGTTGCTGTAGCGAGAGTTTATAGACGTATATATACATATCGATTCTTTATATTTTTATATATATATATATATATATATATATAGATAGACTTATACAGATATAAAATTTCTTAAATGCCACATCCGATAACGAGTCCTCATGGCTGTTATAACTGAGAATTCTATTTTTTTATTTCCACAGCTAGATGGCAGTACTGTGATATAAATCTATAGGTTTGAACATTTTATTATGGTATCTCTTTCAGAATGAAATTATAATTTTAGATAAGTTCTTATAAATATAAATTTCAAAGACTAAAATAATGGGTCAAAGTATAATTTTCAAATACCATTGTATTTACCTTTAGTTCCTCGGAATTTCCGCTAATAGCGCCACCACTTACTGTATGGCAGTAAATTATAATATTAGATAGGTACTTACCAAATATAAATTTAAAAAACTATAATAATGAGTCAAACAATGATTTTGAAATTTAATTTTGCTTACTTTTAGTTCACCAGATTTTCCGCTAAGAGCGCCACCATTTACTCTACGAGAGAATACCAAAACGAACCTATGATTTTACCCGAAAACTACCAAATACTAGATAGACCCTCTGAATCAAACCTACACTTTGATCTACTTATCTCATCTAAAAGGTAAAAGATTTAAAATTAATTATGGGTAATTTTGTCATTAAGATAATTATTTTGTATTTATAAAAATTAATTCAAAGAAAATAATTCCTTATTTATTTAAATACACTGATCTCCATCTTTTTCATTCTGTAGTCTATTATTTTAGAAAGATTAGAAGCTATATCTTCACGCTGTGATCTATAGGAGCTAAGCAATTACCCTACAGATAGTAGGGCTGAAAGCGCACTAACCGAGAGTGAAGTGATAGTGCGGGCAGTCCGTATAGCGCGACATATAGTTTGGAGGGAAAAGGGCACAAGTAGTTATAAATAATTATGTAGTAACAAGAGTATAACAATTGTAATTCCCTTTGATAAATAATTTAGAGTAAAATTAAAACATTCCGAGACTCTTAATATCAGATGAGCGTAATTTTTCATTATATTAGCATAGAATAGTCATGCGCGCGTGAAGATAACCCGTCGCGACGCGCCGACGACCCTGTACCACGTTACTCCGTTAAAAAGTGACTCTGAATTCATTTTTTAATTTAATTTTCAAACTCATTACAGAATTAAAATTTACCATGATTGTAAGTTGCTGCGTAGTACAGGGTTGGGTGTAGTAATGGAGTTATTATAGTTTAGTATATTATGTCCATGGGTGTAGGTACTCCTCCGTGCGTTCGAATGAATTCAGTGCAAATTTACATTCTGTTAGCTTGTATCAGATTACAGTTCCTCTGTTTAGTCTGTCCACAGTTGGGCCTATCGCTTTGGCGTACCGTGGAAAATCAATATTAAAATATTGTTTAATTATATTACTGGCAAGTATATAAGGATTTATAGCCATAGTACTGTTCTAGCGAAAAATGTTTTCTATCCGACTCAAAATACATATGAGTTGTTGAGGTACGTATGCATTAGTATACATATATGTTCCAACAACTCTTATATGTATGAATAGTTAACTTAAGGTTAGCTCAGATAGGTCGCGAATTGCATGTATCAGGCAACAGTCCAAGCCGAGGTGTACCGTGCACCCTTGAGTTAGTTGTCAAATAAAATCGGATGAGTGCCTTAAACGCTAGCCTTAATAGCCCGGTGAAGCTGTTAAGACCTAGCTAGGTCAATAGCGTAAAACAAATTATCATCCATAAATAGAGAAAAAAAATGTGTGATTAACGCTGGAATACAGCGCAATAGAAATAATTAAACAAAATAAACTATTAACTCATAGCTTTTATGATCTATTCGAAGAGATGTGTACCACTACCACCTACCTACCACTTTTTGTTGTTATATAAAGAATATTCAATGTTAACTAACGTTAATTACCAGATTTCCTCATTTATTACTTCGATTGAAATAAAATAGTCTATACAAAAAATTAAACTTGTTTGTCGTGGTGGATATTACAAACATACAACTAGGGTACATAGAGTACATGTAGATTAAAAATTAGCAGTTGTAGAACACAAACACTACAATCCAATCTGGGATTCGTACCCACAACACTCAGTGCAGCGGTAATGGCAAGACGATCGTATAAATCGTTACGCTATTCGTGTAATTATAAATTATTAATACAATAATTTATTTTAAATTAAATTCCCCTCTCCTCTCCCCCTCTTCTATCCTCCCTTCCCCCCAATAACACAGGCTGGCAACAAAATGCGATTCCCCTGGTATTGTTAGTGTTTATGGACGGTGGTGGTCATTTAAAATCAGTTGACCCACATGTTTGTTTGCCCCCTATGACATAAAAAAAATCCCAGGGCATAATGGGTACTTTTGACGCATGAACTAAATAATACTCGGAAACCATAAAGCTTTTCTCACAATGCTTATAAGTTGATTTATCAACGGATTCGTGCCTCATCATTAACAAGGATGAATTTATGTAAAAAGAAACTGCTGGCCATTATTAAAACAACTAATAACTGAATGCCCTATTCCTGCGCAATAGAAAAACATATAACTGAATACATCATTATTCTGCTGTTGATTCACCGTTATTCGTTATTGCTATTGAGAAATAACTATCGCATGATGTTACTGTCACGTGTAAGCGAGCGAACAATATGCAACAAACAACAGGTGTGAAAGGAAGGCGGCATGAAATAGCTCACACTCGGTCACGTTATAAACGACGAATATTTATTTTGATCATCATATCGTTATTACAACACGATACAAAATAGCAAATTATCGAACAGCGGAATAATAGACAGTAGTGTATAACAATAATCGATGCATAAAATAAAACTGAAACGCATTATTGACAGTATTTGTTTATTTTATGTAGACTATATAAGCCCTTAAAACATATAGATACTTTGAAGTTAATGACGTAAATATTTTAAAGTCAATTGGTTTTAGGTAAAAAGTTCCTATTTGGCAATTCGTAAATTAATAAGCGATTTTTTTTACATGGAACTTGGTACAGGGGTTGCGGGTGTCGAGCTCCCTTAGGAAATTAATAGTCCTGTATGGGTACTTCCACAGCCGTGCCACAGAGTTCACGTCGCGGCCGCTAGGTGGCGACAACTGTATCAATTCACATTCTCTTGCGCTTTAGAATCATGCCACAACAAATAATATTTTTAATATAATTATTATTTTATTCTTATTTCATCATTAAAAGTAGGTAGCTCTGTGAAAATGAAACACTCGAGATTCGAAGCAATGTTGGCTCGGATAACGTCTACAGACTCCTCGTCGATAGAATAGCATTGCAATGAAACACAGTTGCTAGTTACGGAAAATATCGTAATGCTCTTTCTAATGTCCGCTAAAGATAAGTGTAATCCGATAGCTGCATTTCAGATTCAGTTCTCTGTAGGCTTGTCGTTCTATCAAGTAAGAATGTTGGCAAACACTAAAAACCTATGAGCAATAAGGATTTTTATAAAACTATAGGGTAGGAATTTGTAACTCTATTTAAAGCGCATAGTATAATTTCTATATTTCCCGTAGTCCGGTGAAGCTGTTAAGACCTTGCTAGGTCTATAGCATATCAGCATATGAATTCTCTAAGCTACGATATATTTTGAAACAAAATCATGACATCATATTTGATATATTTAGAACTTAATTAACTCTATTTATATTTAAAGAACCATTGACTAAGTAAGAAGAAAATCTTATAGAGAAAAGAGTATTATTTCTAAGAATAAAAAAAAGTGCGTGTGTACTTATGTACACGCGTTAGAAGTTATACTTCTTTGGCGTAATAAGATAAAAATCTTTTCAAATATTTTATCTTTCGCCTTATTCTACGTTTGTAGAAAAAACGACACTAACAATAGAAAAAAGGTATTTAATACATTGAAAGTTTTAATACAAAGAAATACAAACAACAAATACAAAGAAACAAAACGTTGACTATAACTATCTTCAGGGTGTCGGGTTTTCGTGACGGTGTGCGCGCGCATCGTAAAAATTTACTCTCATCATTTCTCCCTAACGCACCAAAAGAAGTATAACTTCAAAAATGTCAACTTCAGAAACCATTTCACAACTTATTGAATTAATTTAAATACTATGTACTTTGGTACAGAAACATACTCCACAGGCAAGTAATATGTGTCTTTGTTTAACACGTGTCGTTAGATCACGTGACAAAAGGAGATAAAAAATATTTTAGGTTAACATCGCGTAAAGATAACATATTTTTAAATATTTTAAACTATTTTTACAAGTTACTAGTTTAGTTAATTTTACAAGTTACTTTTTTTTAAACTGACTACGCTATTGGCCTAGTAAGGCCTTAACAGCTTCACCGGACTACATGGGTACAAGTTACTTGAATAACTTAAACCAATGTAGGACATTTCTCCATTGTTCCCAGACTATCTCGACAATATAACGACTTTGTTAAAAACTTATAGACTTATTTAGTAATTCCCTATTTCATTTCAAATCTAAAATTAGTTTTTTATTTATTTTTAATTTCTGCAGGATTATTTTTTTCCTTAATTTTTAAGTTATTATACATTATCGAATTGTATTATTTTATTTTCTTCTTAATTTTTTCATAATTGTTTCTTGTACTTTTATAGTTTTACGCATCGCATCTTATGTTATAGTAAATATTAACTATAATTAGTGACATAAATAATTTTAAGTTTTTTGCATGTATGTTTTTAGCTTCTTATTTTATGTTACTATTGTTGATTCTTATGATAAATAAATAAATACAAGGTTACACAGTTAATAATGTTTATTTATCATTAGCTTGGTACAAGCTACTTTGTTCTCGTTTTGTTTATTCTAATCGTGAGTTAATGTTAATTTGACCTCTGTTTTACCGATTTTGAGTTAGCTTTAATAAAACTGATCATTACTGCTTAACCCCATTGTAAAACATAATAACATGAGGCTCATACAATAAAACAGTTAAAAAGTCCTCTAGACTCCTTCATCTCCCAAAGAAAGTACTGTTCAAATCGGTTTAGCCATTTCACCCAAACAAATAGAAGACAATTCAATTTAGGTAAATATTTGTAGGTATATAGAAATATGTACCTAAAGTATTCTACCGTGAATAAATTATAATAAACTAGCGGGCCCGGCAGACGTTGTCCCACCCTGATTATAAAAATTCCATGACAAATTATATTGATGAAATCCAAAATGTTCCTCACGAATCACTTTATCCACTGGTGAAAACCGCTTGAAAATCCGTTCAGTAGTTTTTGAGTTTATCGCAAACAGACAGACAGACAGACGCGGTAGGAGACTTCATTTTATACTATGTAATGAAGTATAAGAAATATAAAATAGAAATATATGCTACTGGCCACATGATAGAAGTGAAAATTTGTAAATAAATACACGAACATTAAAATTCAAACATATTTACATCGTTCACTGTTCAACACGCTTAATGAAGGGATCACTTCATTATAATTATATGAGATATACTAAAAATAGTACAAAAACAGATTTTAATTTATTAGGACCTATAAACTATTCGACGAATCCAATTTCGTGAACTATCCCAGCGAAAAGTAAAACTATTAAACCGAACGAAGTTACTAATGTCTAGATATTGCAGAGTTCTAGACGCACTCTCAATTAACGAGTTCCCTCTACGAGAGTTTTGCCGCTCATATATAACCATTATGTATAAAATACGAGTAAAGTGCAAAGTTAGACAATGTTCCTATCCTTTGGTGGATATAATTTATGTGTACTCGACTCCTATATGTAGCGTCAGCAAGGAAACCGTATAAATAGTTTGCAAATATTATTTTGCTAAGTCTCGCGCGCTTCGTAAGGCATTACAAATGTATTAACCGTCAATCGAATCCACAAAATAAATAATAATAACCAAGTTTTTTTTGGCCACCAATCTTCTAGTAGATTATTGGTGCTATTGTGGAATAGATAATATATATCATCATCATTATGTAGTAAAAAAACAAAGTCCCCTACCGCGTCTGTCTATCTGTCTGTCTGTTTGCGATAAACTCAAAAACTACTGAACGGATTTTCATGCGGTTTTATTAGTTTGGTTGAAAATCTATATATGTAACATTAAACTATATTTTCATTAAAATATAGTCTCTCGAATGTCAATCACGCCAAAATGACTGAAGTATAGCACTATGATCATTCGATGCAGAATTTTTCGTACGTAGTCTTAGGATACTCATTTTATGGATTTAATTTATACTTTAGCATATTTTATTATCCACCAAAGTGGGAAATCTACCAGTTAAATAAAAATTGGTACTGTCAATAAATTTAGAAAAATCTTTGTTTTATATCTCGACTTATAAAAGACCGAGGGTCAGCTGATCTATACATACAATTCACATAAACAATGTATACACACACATTTAAAATCTACAGAAATCGAATCTAATAAGAATAAATGTAACGTGTATGAAATTTTTAGATTTTTGTAAAAAAAAAATATTGCAAGTGTCTAGAATAAGTAATAAAATACTTCTGAATCATTTTTAGGAATGTCTGTCCGTCTGTTTGTTTGTATGAACATGCATCACTTTTGGTCTTTGTTTTATTAAAATCGGTTTGGTCTATCAAAATTTTTTTTTAATTTTAATGACGACGCGACTTAATTCCGAGAGAAAAGTAGATAGTAATTAGAATTAAGATGAATATATTAGTCACTGTTCCACGCGGACGAAGTCGCATGCAAAGTTAGTAATAAATATAAGCCTTCAGTTTCAAATTATATATTTATTCATAATATTGTTAGCAGACGACTGTATCAGAATTATCCGTACTATTGACCTAACACGCCATTGGTCGAACTTATAGGCCGATCTCGACGCCATTGGTCGAACTTATCGGCTGATCTCGGCTGATCGTACATTAGTGAAATGCTATAAAAAGGGAGTCGGTCGAGCCATTGGGCCGTAGTCCGGTGAAGCTGTGAAGACCTTGCCAGGTCAATAGCGTAGTCAGTTCGAGGAAAAAAAAAAAACCATTGGGGCCATTCTTGCTCGGTCGTTTCACTGGAAGGTTATATTGCGTGACTGTTGTTGTATTGCGTCAGTTCTTTCCAATTTACACTGTTATTTCTATCTCTGTGTGTTTTAATGGTTGATTGTGCTACTTGAGTTATTAAAATGTTGATGTGAGTTGTCGTGTAGAGGTATGTAATTGTGTTATTTTTTATATAAATCCAATCCTGGTATCTAAAAATATATATTTTATTGTTTTGCAGACGGTGCATGCCGGGAAGGCGGAGAGCGAGCGCGGCGTCCGCGGTAATTGTACAAAAGTTACCATCCTCAGCTATGGTGAATTTGTTCACGCTTCCTTACACGCTACGCCAGTATTAACGGGCGGGCGGAACGCGGCGTTTTTTACGCCCGTCTGTAATTGTGGTTATTGTTTTTAATTAACTATTGGTCGTCCGGTGGTCGAAATTCGACGGACTTCATATTTTTCAGTTTCAATTACTATTGTTTTTATTTGTCAAAGCGACTAGATAAATAGACTTATTATAAACTAGTAGGTGCCCGATGGTCGACATTCGACCATAGTTCATTGTTTTTTTAAAGTTTGAACTTTATTAGGGTTCCTGTGTTAAAGGTTCTATAATCTAAGGTTTTCATCGTGGCTACTCAGTTACTTTTCAAATTATATAAACTTTAAAAAAAATGTATGTCTAAATGAAAACTGAAATTAATTATAAATTTGAAACAAAAACAGGCGGATACATAAGGTGATAAGGCTCTCAAATTGTAAGTAAACAAAACTATACAAAAAAAAGAAATTTATGGCAACTAATGACACAACTTTCAATTAATTTTACACGACACCATGAGTGGTATTTTTGGGTGATATTAATTTAAATGTAGTCTCATTGCTTCGATCAACAATAACTAGATAAACGGTCGGCGCGAAAAATACGTCTTGGTAAATAAGAGTTCACTTGAAATGCGTGCCCTTATTTTGTTTGAAACACAGCCAATATAAGCCCGTTTCACATGCCGCAGTGTATTCAAAAGATGCAAAAATAATACCCGAAAAAGCAATTTAACGGTCGGAGTATCTTACTTTCGCTAAATACATGTCGAATAAGTTATATTTTAAGCTTTAAACTAACAGATAATGTCAAATTTTCAACAAAATCACCGATTTTAAACCTGTGTTACAAATGTTTGGCCTCGTCACGCACAAACACGCACAAGAACGGGAAAACGTACTTTATTCATTACGTGTTAAGGTTAATTTCACATCAAATGTTGTTTATGTTGTCTTTTCATTTGTGAGGGGAGTAATTTATTACTTTGCTCGTTTTATCGTAAGTATTAGATAATATTTTGAACATTTGTGACTTTATTACTACGTGTTATGGTTGTAATTAGGTTGAACTTAAAACTTTTTGTTCATACCAGATTTGGATAGGCAGGAAGAGAAACACGAGTAGTTAAGGTGAGTGTTACTGTGCATTGGAAAGGGGCGCCTTAAACCTACACCCGTATCACAAGTTTCGGGAACTACTTGGAGTTTCTCTCGCTGGCACGCGATGGACCAGGTACCCGCACGGTGAATTCATAGTATGCTAAGAAGTACGTCTCAATTCAAGTAGATATTCGCGTATTATATCGATACATATCTTGTATATATACATATAATAAGAATGTAAACGTATAGTGTCTATAGTTTTTCCAATTTCGTAAAAAAAATGTTGCAGGTTTCTATAAATAAGTAATAGAATACATTCTAATCATTTTTAGAAACGTCTATCTGTATGTCTATCTGTCTGTCTGTTTGTATGAACACGCATCACTGCTAAAGTACGGTGTTCACAATAAAACCTCAATGATCACCCGGTTGGTGAGTTTTGGGTGATCGCGTACTACGATTGAATGATACCCCTTATGTCCGTGGTATTTATTTATCCACTTCACTTGTGCATAATAACCAAACTATATTACGTAAAGCACCACCAACATTACACAATAGAGCCAAATAACACAAGATTATGGATAAAATATAAAGACCACTACATGGCATTCCAAGATCCCGCCAAAAACTCCAAGTAGGGTGTCGTTAGAATAGGTTCAATTCTGACAAGGAGTATAGTATTTAAATATGACGCTTATATATGTAAAGACAGGTTTCGCGGTCGCATTTTTTTGTTTTTATTTATAACAGCTATGGCCGCGACTCCGTCCGCGTGGAGGTATGTAAAAGAAAACTGAAAATAAAATCATCTGAATATGTTAAGTCCATTTACCAATACTTTTCTCTCGTAGTTAAATCGCGTCGTCTGAATTACAATAACTCTTGATAGACTGGACCGATTTTAATGAAACCAAGGCCAAATGTTACTAGAGAATATGTTTTATCGTGGAGGCAGTTCAGCAGTGATGCGTGACAAACAAACTGACAGGCAGACAGACATTTCTAAAAATGACTGAAATATATTTTATTTCTTATTCCTAGGCACCCATCACACCGGGCAGCAGAGGATGGATATGCCCGAGTCGCACGGACTAAAACCCCATGGTACCTTCTTACACCTTTTGGCCGGAGGAGCAGAGACTGTCTAATCGACACTACATCTGCTCCTCCAACAGGTGTTGTCCCCTCCTAAGGGACCCAAACTGCGGCCTGAGGGGTCAAGATGGTGGACCCCTCAAGGGGAAATGGGTGTTATTCCCCCTAACGAACTGTGGGAACATCAGCATAATGCACCTCCACCACATGGACCTGTGCAGTTTAACTGCCCGGAGCGACGGACTTGCATGTGTCTGTCGTCCTAGGCACCTACAACAATTATTTCACTAAAACCTAACAAGTATATACACGTAAGATTTACATAGTTATTTCGATTTAAAAACTGAACATGCAATAGGAAAATTGTATAAATAGAAAAAAAAGGAATCGAGTACATGTAAGAATGATATAAAATTTAGTACTAAGCTTTGAATTAAATGTTGGATAAATTGGTAAACGAATCGACAGCAAATCTGTTCAGTTTCATTTCCCGACATGAGCCGCCCTAATCTGGATGTTTCTTCAATTCGACAATCTACGCTGGAAGCTAAAATCTAATTACCGGCCCTTACAGATTGCGATCACTAATATAATTAGGGTTGAACGGATTTCTAGGATTTTTCATTCTATTAAGAAGTTATTAGTGTGCATAGAGCGTTAGAACTTTCTGTAGCTGTAACAGGATTACTACGGATTAATTTAAACAACATCATTTTATAGTTTGATTACACGCATAAAAACTATCCAACAAGTTATATGTATAGCTATTAGATTATCATTAGGGTATGTCTAAAAAACATTTTTTCTCTAGTCATCGTGAAAATATCTTCCAAGATCAGAAAAAAAATGGTATTTTTTTTTTTTTTTTTTATTGGATTTTTTAATTGGTGTATTACGTTCTGCCGAATAAATGTGGTGCTATATGAACCAATATAAATTCTTGTAGGAAATTGAACGATCTCAAAATTGTACCGTTAATAAAACGTGAAATGTTTTTTGAAATGTATATATATATGTAATTGGGGTACAATAAAGTTTGAATAAATAAAATAAAAATAATTTTGTAAGTTACTCAAGATTATAATTGAACTTCAAAAGGTATATGAAGACACACATACTCAAATCGATGATTTGTAACGACGGTCCAAAAATCAAGAATCTTTCGAATAATTCATCAATTTATATAACAGACAAGCACAATTATAAGAATTTAATTATCTAAATAATCTTTAAGAATTTAGTTAGTCCACAGTATATTATCTTATTTAGATATAGATATGCCCCCGTCTACATATGGGTATTGTTGCGTGGTATTAATTTTACTGTATTGTTACACAAATTTTAATGAACTAGTAATAATATTATTGATAAACCATAGCCTGTTAATATAGCAATGGCATATAACTGCGTATACAAAATATTATAAAATTTAGTTCAAAGTAAATGAATATTAAATGCCTTATACATATATTTTTAAGATTTCTAACAGACTTTTTATTCATTGTTAATTTATAGATACAGAAAATACATATATTTATAGCGTACAAAATTTAACAAAGATCTGTAAAGATAAGACAAAATATGCAAAAAAATTACACGTACTTTTTAACTTTGGCCAATATTGTTTCTACATCCCCCAATATAGTTCCAAACACCTACTGGGTAACTAAATTCCACAAAACTGACCGCTCTCCGCTTATCATTATACATTTTAAAAGATAATTTTTAATCTAAAAATTTAGTGAACAAACTTCGTGCAATGTTCCAAGAGGGAATGCTTACGGTTGACAGTGCTGCGTGTTCACCACACCCTGTTGCTATATTAGGGTTGTTTCATTCAGCAAAACTATAACAAATATTTCTATTAAAATATAAACATACTGTTATTTCATTATTCAAGTATATTTGTTTTATCTTGTTATATAAAAAATTGTTAGATGATAGCATTACTTTGAGAATAATCATTGTTGTTTTCTTCTCTTTTGACGTACAGCACCTACACTGAACCTAAATGAAATAAAGTACTTACTTATAAATAATTATGTAACTCAAACATAGCATCATCATTCTGTATAAGTATGACATCACCACGCCAGCTCAGGACGTATTGGCGATTTCAAACTCTGAGAAATCCACAGTTCTGTTTTCCCACATACAGTAGTACTACAAGAACATTTTTCAGGTTCAAGTTTCCTCACGATATTTTCTTTCTTTTTTTTGTTTTTCGAACTGACTACGCTATTGACCAAGCAAGGTCTTAACAGCTTCACCGGACTACGACACCATAATTTCCTTCATCGCTAATCGATAGTGTTACCAATTTTGATTATTAAATGTTGGCGATTCTGAAAAATTCGTTATTCATACCGGAGGCCACTAGACTACCATGACTCAAACATTAGAAAAAATTTCAAAAAACTTTACTTGACAAATTAAAACAAGAACTTCGTACGTAATAATAAAATAAATCATCAAAATTCGTTTTATAAAACAATTATACGCTATTTGTTTACAAAATATAATCTATTGTTTAAGTTTAAAAAACTACGCGGCTTGGTTTACGTGACGGCCCTAGGCGCTAAAGTGGAAGTTAGGCAAGCGGTAGGTTGGGCGGGTCTTGCGGCGAGGACCGCTCCAGTAATGAGTTGGGAGGTCGTTCCACGTGTTTCAGTTTCATAGACTCGCAAATAGGTATTTTTAATTGTTAAATGATACATATTATGAAGGAATACTTTCGTTTTTAGGAGAGATGATGGCTGAGTTGATATCTTGTTCGGACATCACGTCTCAAAATCCTTGCAACTGCGTCGGAGCTTTTGGTGAAGGAAAACATAGCACGTTGGTTATAAAAATTAGCCCACCTGGCTAGCTACCACCCTAAAGTTAAAAATCTCTCATCAAGTGTTTGTTGGTATGTTCTGGCACTTGACATATAGTTCCATCTAGGCTTAGAGTGTTTACCATATTAGGCCACATCGTCAAATAGATTAGATGAGAACATCATCATCATCTCATCATCTGCTCCTACAGATCGGTTACAGCAACCGCTAAGAGAAACTTAAAAGTCTATTTCACCGCCCTTTCTTGTGCACGTAAACGACTGGCATATACTACCTTCGCGGCAAACGTAAGCTCACACTTTGGACAGGTAACACATCGTTATTATGTTGTATAGTCTTAGGTGGTCTGTCTTTTAGTTCATTACGCTTAATATCAAGTTTCTCTTTTCTTCTGCTCTCAAACGTGAAAATTTGTATTTGTAAAAGAGTTCTTCACTCTCACCGTTTTGCGGCTGTTGTTCCCCATACAGAGGGAGATATTTTGCAAGCTGTCATGTGCCTTTTCAAGATAGAACGTGATGGTTTCCTAAAACTATAAAATATGTAAAAAAGAAAAAGTTATTTAATCACTGACAATATTAAAAAAATGTATAAGAAATCTTTACTAATATTATAAATTCGAGAGTCAGTTTCTTTGTTACGTTTTCACGCCTTAAATATTCAACCGACCATCATGTAATTTTGCACACACGTTATCAGGTGTACAGAGAAAGACATAGGGTACCTTTCATTCAAAAAAAGTACTATTCCAGAAGTATATATCAAATCTAGATTACCGTAGTTGAAGTTGCGAACAAAAGTGAGTAACTAATAAGTGTAAAATGTAGTATCGAAGCTATCATATATAAGCTATCAGGGGTAGTCTTGTGGTATCCTATAGCTAATTATAAATAGAACCTCATTTGCTTATATCGCTGTCTTTGGACCCTGCTTATCAGAAGCTTCAATCACGTTACTGAATTTAAAAATAAATATAGGTCATCCTCATAGCAGAATATTAGTGCATATATATAGTTAATAAATATTGGTCAAATGAAGATTAGAACTTGTAATATACACTCCAAGGTTTTTTGTTCAAGCCTCGTGACTCAGTTGTATTGATTTTATATCTATATTAATTGTTTATTAAACATTAGCGGGCCCGGCGGACGTTATTCTGTCTGATAAAAAAAAACCTTTATAAATTATACACCTTCCTCACGAAGCAGTGTATCTACTGGTGAAAACCGCATGAAAATCCGTTTAGTTCTTTTTGAGTTTATCGCAAACAGACAGACAGACAGACTTGGCAGAGGACTTTGTTTTATAATATGTAGTGTACAAGCTATGTTTAGTTTGGAATTAAATGGTCGCCTGTGGGATTTTGTGTTCATATTAATTTATTATCAAATTTCAGACCGTTCAATATATTAGTATGAAGTATCGTATCTGTAATTTTTCTTGCAAATCTTTGTACAAAAGTTGAAATTCGGGTCCGCTCTCGAGACTACAGATATTTATCTGGCCGCGGCCGGACTTTTTTAATATAAATGTTCTTTGTTCCTGACGGGAGAAAGTTTTAATGAAAATTCAAATAAGGACAACTTTTAGCCTTTTGTTTTTCATGTTTTTTTTCGGTAGGTTTTTTTTTTGTGTTGTCAAGTGCTCTGGGTGATAAGAACCCTTTTTGGTTTTGTTAAGTTTAAATTTATTGTAATTGCACGAGTATAATTATAATATTCAACTGTGAGCGAAAGCGCGAAGCGAGAAAAAGGCTGATCGGCAAAGAGCTGACTTATAAAATAGACTGACTTTATGGCAGAGAAAGAGATTGTGATGGATACATAGCTGAGAATCTATCTACCAAAGCAAGAGTCTGTGGATTTCGCTAATTCCTTTTGATATCCGGCACCTAATTATGTATTTCGTGAGATCACAGCAAAAGCAAACATGGCTTCAGATTATACACCATGCAATCAAGTCTTATTATAGCAATGATATTGCTGCCTTTAAAATACGTTTTACTGAAATATTCCTGTTAAAATATGTCTTTAGAGATGAGTACGCAATGAAGTTTACCTGCATTAAACATAGTGCATAATCTAAATTTGCCATCATTTCGATTTTAAGAAAACCTTTAATAATTATACACTCACAATATAAATTACCAAAGACAGATTTCGTAGCTCATGGCAATGCAAAACTGAAGTCGTTCCATTTGACATTTTCTAATATATTTTATAACGCGCAGTGCGAGTTGCAGTAAGAAGGTTACTAGCACGTAAACATGAGAATGGAGTTCCTACACGATATTTAATCATTTACGCTATTGATTTGCCATTACGAAATACGTAACTGAGAGATCCTTTAGGGTTTAGCGTGTTATCATCGTTTTTTTTCTTTCTCCTATTCTGCAAACTCTTGGTTCGCACCTTTTTTTGCTTTCGTTTTATTTATTGTGTACGTTAAAAATCGTGTCTGTGCAATTATTGGGTGATTTATTTATTTTTAAATTAATTAATTATTATCATTGTTTATTTTTATTATTTCATTTAAGTATTAACTATTGTGGGACAGATTTTTTAATGACGTTATTGGCTTTATGGCGGTTTCATTTTGATCCTGTATAGCCAGCCATCTTTAGGTTATAATCCACAATGTCCCGCGCCGGAGTGTCCACGGCCCGATTGATGAACCTAATATGATCTTTGATCATATTGTTACTAACATTAGGTGGTAGAGCCACACTGAAGCTACTAGTAGTTTCAGCATGAATGGGTCGGCTCGCTCGTGGTAGTACTACCCGACCCACAGAAAACCGACGGCAAGTAACAGTGCTTGCATTGTTGCGTTTCGTTCGGTCAGTGAGAGCGCCGGAGGCCCAACTCCCCTCTCTCCCCTTCCTCTTCCTCCCCCGCCCTTCCCCCAACCCAGGCTCGCAACGCACTTGCGACTTGCGACTCCCCTGGTATTGCAAGTGTCTATGGACGGAGATGATCACTTAACATTAGGTGACCTACCTGTTCGTTTGCCTCCTATGATATAAAAAATAGTGTGAGATGAGATAGTGACCATCCACGCAGTATACAATACATATATGTAAATATTATGGTCTTTATAATAGATCATTTTAATTATTATAAGTACATTCTGTTTGTGTGAAATAAATAACAATTTATTTGAAATGAATAACAAATTAAAACTTCCCGTGCCTTCCCTTGTTATATCAACGATATGTATATTAAACATATACATATAATCAAACTACACATAAATCCTTATGTTTCTTAATACAGGTAACAACCGACCGCAAAGAATTCCCCTAATGAGTCCGCGTCCAGCCTTATTTATTAACGTAATTTGACGACGTGCCTGAGGGACGAGCCTTTCGCAAATAAAGACCGCTTTATTTGGTCTACGCTAACACACGTTTTAATCAAGTGCTTGGTTATACGACCTGTGGTTAATTACTTAGCATTAGCTATATATAAAAAAAGTGTGTAGTACACGCGTTAGAAGTTATACTTCTTTGGCGTAACAAGATTAAAATCTTTTCAGAAATGTTATCTTTCGCCTTATTCTACTCTTCTTCTTATTCTTCTGTTAGTTTTTCGTGAAGGTGTGCGCGCGCATCGTAAAAATTTACTCTCATCATTTTTCCTTAACGCGCCAAAAGAAGTATAACTTTAAAAATTGTGAGCTGTCACAGGACGCCTAGCAGATGTGACACATTGAAATTATTTTGTACAGGTGATACGCATAAAATAATAGTTTAAGACTGTAAATAAATACGGCTTAATCAAAAAAATATTAAGAATTTTTCAAGAAAAAGATGACCGTTTACTTAATATACATTTATATTAACATAACATAGAACTGTGGATTTGTCAGAATTTGAAACTGCCCATACGCCGTGATTACGCCCATACCTTCCTCCGGGAAGAGGCCTATAACCCTACAGTGGGTCTCTTACAAGATGCTGATAATAATGATGACAATTAATGATAAAAAAATAAGCATATGATGCTTAACACAGTTTATGGGAAACGGCTATGTAACTTTGTTTTTCTTTTTTTCGGACTGATTACGCTATTGACCTAGCAAAGTCTTAACAGCTTCACTGGACTACTAAGGCGAGCACTTAAGGCACTCAGCCGATTTTATTTGACAACTAGCTCAAGGGTGCACGGCACACCTCGGGGCTATGTAGCTGATTTTCGTAGTAAACCTCGATATAACATAAAATTTGTTCTTTATATATCTATATGTCAGTAATATTATGGTTTGGTGATTGCTGCTTAATAATTTTCTCTCTGTTTTATTTTATGATCGTAATTTACTTAATTTACTTAAGAGTGGTTTTACGTAATCACGATGCAAGTGACACTTTTTTCTTTTTACCTTTTCAGATCGGATTGGGATTAACTTTATAATTGGACTAGCGGACCCGGTAGATGTTGTCCCATCCTAATTATAAAAAAACCTTAACAAATTATATACTAAACGTTCCTCATTCATCACTTTATTCACTGGTGAAAACCGCATGAAAATCCGTTCAGTAGTTTTTGAATTTATCGCGAACAGACAGACAGACGCGGTTGGGGCTTTGTTTTATACTATGTAATGAAAATAGAAAATCAATAGGACACAAAATATCCAACTATACATTTCATACTTTATAATTGTAAAATGGAAAATCAATAGGACACGAAATATCCAACTATACATTTCATACTTTATAATTGTAAAATCAATAGGACACAAAATATCCAACTATACATTTCATACTTTATAATTGGAAAATGGAAAATCAATAGGACACAAAATATCCAACTATATATTTTAATTTCAATCTGCGTATTTAGAGTACGGAATACATATCAAATACAATCATTAAGATAATAGATGCATGTTAAAAACTGACCACAATATTTATTTAAATCATTGAATTATTTTGAACTGAGCCATGAGCGCCATCTTATTGGCCTTGGCTGCTCTACCGAGAGCCTTTCACTTTACCCCTACTCCGCGGCCGGCTGTAATTCGACATGCGATAGATGGACGAAAAAATCTGGGTTGATAGAAAAAAATATCACTTAAAAAAAATAGAAAAACAAATATATTATATAAATTATATAACCTAACATGGAGCATTTCCATGAAATTAAAATTCCTAAACGAACCCGCACTTTGAAAAAGATATATGAGGGGGTTCTTTCATCTTTCCCGACCGGAGTAACCTTAGCCGTTTGCGTCGACCCCTGTAGGAGGGTTGGGGGTAAAGTACGGGTCCGGACCTCCACGACGGTTATTTATGGGCCTCTCGAGCCCGGCGAAGTGACCCCTGAATATAAATCCTGGGTCGGCAAGACTTAAAATGTAAAATAAGAACCCATTTAAAATACCCTGCGCGAAATAGGTCGGGTTTAGTGGTTCGCGGTTTTCATTTTGAATAGGTACCTACTTTTATTTTCAGTTATTCAATACATAGTAACAATACGCCTTATTTATTTCCATGACATTTAAAAGAGTTTTTACAAAAATTTAAAAGATATATATAAAGAAAAAAAGTATGCTAAATAAGTACGTATTTCATATCGATATATATGTCATGGCCCCTTTCGGGTATAGGACTCCTCCATTTGCCTCCATTTTTCCTTGTCGTTAGCTGTTTTTATCCAGTCTCTTCCTGCCAATTGTAGTATGTCATCTATACATCGGGCTTTTGGTCTTTTTTTTTGTAGCAGGGCAAAATGACTGCACTGTTCCTGATGGTAAGCACAGTACAATCCAAAAACCATAGCGACCACCGAATGACACACTATCGATCGCCGGTCCCCGTTGTCATGCCGGCCAGCGAAGAGCTGGATATGCACAGGCTGATCCCGAAACGCGACCCGCAGAAACGAATCACTATTACGGGCTTTTTCGCCATATACATGGTGGTTCGCCATTGCCTCATTCGTTATTCAGCAGGGTGCACCACGTGCAGGTGAGGTTGGCTTGGAGGGGCACCACGTGCAGGGGAGGTGGCTTGGATGTTTCAAGTCTTAGATGTTATTCGACACCCCTTACACCCCTAAATCCTTTACCTTTTCAATTTCAATTCAATACATACTTCTAGTTTAATATTATATTATCAAATAACAGTGTAACAATGATATTTCAAAGAGTAGAGACGAACATAGTGACGACTGGTACAATAAAATATCAAGCTTAGCATCTTATTCTACTCTTTATAGGTTTTATCTGGGGACCACAATCTCGCCTCCTGTTAAATGGCAACGTGATATAAGATGGTAAACATGCTTAACCTAGGGGGGACTAGCTTCTATAGCAGGCCCACGTGGTGGAGGCGCATTGTGCCGTGCGACTCCTACAGTTCGTCGGGGGGGTTTAACACCCGCCCCACCCTGAGGGCCCACATCTTGACCCACTCAGGCCACAGAAGGGGCCCCTTATGAGGAGCCAGCTCCTGCCGGGTGAGCAGACGCAGTGCCGTAGGCAGTTCCTGCTCCCCGGCGAAAGAGGTGTAAGGAGGTACCATGGGGTTTTAGTCCATGCAAGTCGGACATATCCCACCCTCAGCTGTCCGGCTAGGGTGGATATCCGAATGGATTTCCCCATGTAAAAAAAAAGGGCTTGGCTTACAAGTACTGCTGCCAGAACACACCAGCAAATGCTTAACGACAAATTTTGAACTCGAGGATGCTAGCTAATCAGGCGGGTTTAGAAAAATCTCTACCACCATGCTGTGGTTTGATCACGTTGTTTTCGATCAAAGAAAGTTCCGACTCTGTAGCAAGGATTCGAACCTACGTCCATCGACGGGGTGTCCGAATACATTATCAACTAAGACATCATTGCTTCTATTGTCTCTGGAACTGAAGAAAATGGCTCTCAAGTAGAGCTGCCAGGACAAACATATAAATGTTTGGAGTAAGATTTACAACTTCAGGGTGGCAGCATTTCAGGTGAGCATTAGAAAATACGCTCCCTTCTTGCAATGTTGACGCGTTGTCCGAATGAGCTTTCGCTAAGTCATTATCCTCTTATTAACTAACTAGCCTCTGCCAGCGACTTCGTCCGCGTGGAATAGTTGCTTAGGAAGCTCTCAAGAGGAAAAAACCCCGATTTTGATACATTCTTCAACGGTGCTCCGCTCCTATTGGCCTTAGCGTAATGATATATAAACTATAACCTTTCCCAATAAATAAACTATAAAACACTGAATTTTTTTTTTAAATCGGACCCTAGTTTACCCCCTACAACGTCACAAATTCACAAACTTTACCTCTTTATAATATTAGGTCTTTACCTATGAAATTGCCGTTTAATACGAAAAAATTTAAACGACTTTTTTTTCATGTATTTTTTATTTATATTAATCGAAGTAATCACCCATGCAATCAATGCATCTTTGCCAACGCAGTGGCAGTTTATTGATGCCCTTCTTAAAGAAATCAGCTGGACGGGAGGCAACAAATTCTTCAAAGGCATTTTGTACTGCCTCTCGGGTATTGAATTTTTTCCATCCAAGGAGTTATTCAAATTCTGGAAAAAGTAGCAGTCTGTAGGCGTAAGGTCTGGTGAGTAAGGCGGATGACGGAGAACTTCCAACCCCAGTTCTTGCAACTTGGATTGTGCAGTATGAGGTCACGCGTTGTCGTGCGATTGACCAATGCTGGTTGGAGTAGTGCCAGCTTCTCCATCATTGTGTTCAGTTCTTTACAGTACACATCTGCAGTAATGTTTACCCCGTTTGGTAAGAAGCTGTGATGAATTACACCGGCGCTAGACCACGCAAACAGTGACCATCACTTTTCTAGGGGTAAGTTTTTGTTTAGGGCATTGTTTAGGTGCTGAACCAGGATCCAACCAACTTGCTGAGCGCTTGCGGTTATCAAACAGAATCCATTTTTCATCGCAAGTAACAATGCGGTTCAAAATTCCTTAATTTGTGTGTATGTTGAGCAGTGCAAGGCACGTCTCAACGCGTACTTTGCGCTGTAGATAATTGAGTTCGTGTTGCATCCATTTGTCAAACTTTTTTAACTTGCCAATTTGATGCAAATAGACCAATATTGTTTTGACGCTAACGTCGAAAGCTGCTGCTAATTCAACCATAGATTGTTTATCATCAGCTTCCACAATCGCCGTTAATTCGTCATTGTCGACCAAAGTCTTCGGACGAACGCGAGGTTCAGTTTTCAGGTCGAAATTCCCAGAACGGAAGCGAGCAAACCAATAACAGGTGGTGCGTTAGTTTGTAGTGTTAGCTCCGTAAACGTCGTTGATGTTACGTGCCGCTTGTGCCGCGTTGCTGCCACGACGGTACTCATATTCCATGATTACTCGAATTTTTAAACGTATCCATTATGACGACAAAGATTGAAATGCGATGAAAATGTAACACTAATCAATAAACAAATGACTGCTTTTGGAAAAGAATTCAATGTTTTTAAAAAAATAATAATTTGAAATTAGAATTCTTAGCCAAACAAAAATTATTTTGATTTGAAATGGCCAGTACTGCAGAATGGCAATTTCGTAGGTAAAGACCTATTATTAGTATAGACTAGCTATTGTAGTTCGTCTTAATGTGGATTTAACCTATTCGAAAACGTATTTTTTTTCTCAAAAGAACAAAATGCATATGCAAAACTTCACGATAGTCGGTTGAGTAGTTAGTTAGTTAGGGTTTGAAAGCGTAACAAACAAAGATACCACTTTTGTATTTATAATATTATTTGGGATTCATCATCACCGTCAGCCTGTATAATCCACTGCAGGGCTATAGGCATCTTCCCGAAATAAATAATTGTAACTCAACTAGGATTTTTCTAGGTTCAATTTTTAATTATAACAATAACTTTTGTCTCTACAGACTGATCACTTTGTTAATATGTCTTAAGTTGTGATCGTTGACGTTAGACAGGTTTTTTATTATTAATTCCATGGTGTTCGGCTTACGCCTGCTAGGACTATGGACCAGACTAACTTTGTAGATAAGGAACAATTGTCTAAGAAATAAAATAAAAACATCAAAATCTATTCAATAATTTTTGCATGATGCACGCTCAACGGCAAATCTTTATCCTTTTATTCATGTAGAAGTTTTGTTTCTATTATAGAGAAGTGAATAAGTAAATGAAACAAAAAGATCATGGTATATTTTTTGGTTTGTAAAAATGAGGGTCGACTTTTATAGGTTGACTCTCTCACACCGAAACATAGTCATATATACATATGGGTTTATTGATTTCTGTACTAACGTTTCATAATAATCTCATTTTTGTCAACAGAAAATGGTAACACGGTTACTCTAAAAAAAGAACTGATTCTTAAGAAAAATGTTAAACAAATCAAGGATAACAAAAATATGAATGAATAAGTCTTTAAGAGATCATAAAAAAACAAAAGTATCTGTACTAAAAGGTGCTAAAAGAAGATAAACGATATTTTGATATATTTCTCCGGATAATTATATAATATGTTTCAGTGTCAGTGTTTCAACATAAAATATAATAGTACAGGTACTGTAAAATGACCACAGTCCGCACTAAACAGTCTAAAGTGCTTGTGTGAGATGTACAACAATAGGCAGGGAGTAATCTCTGTGAAACAGACGAGTTCTGCTCGTCCTAACTCGCGGATCGCCAGTCAAAGTGCGCACACTTCACTAAAATACGATGTATGGTATAATTCATAAAATATACAGCAAATTAATCGTTTTGTGAAAACGGGATTTTTTCTGTGTGTTGATTCGATTCTCTTAGCATAAGGACGATGTAATGTAGAGTAATGATATAGAATTTATCTAGGTGATAGGTAGGCTATATTTTTTTTTTCGACCTGACTACGCTATTGACCCAGCAAGGTCTTAACAGCTTCACCGGACTACCAGGCTATATCTATTTCTGTATCTTTGTATACAAAATATGATGTGATCGGTTGAGTAGTTAAAGCGTGAAACAGTAACAAACAAACAGACTCACTTTCGCATTTATAATATTAGTATCTAAGGATTATATTTGATAAGTGTGTTTTTTGTTTTCGGGGTGTAAGGGGTGTCGAATAACTTCATAAGACTTGAGACACCCAAGCCTGCCTGACCTGCACGTGGTGCACCCTGCTGAATAACGAACGAGCAATGGCGAAAGCGGGTGGTAGGGTTTTACAGCCTGACTTCTTCGCAACAACCATGTATATGGCGAAAAGGCCGTCATAGGGATTCGCTTCTGCGGGTCGCGTTTCGGGATCAACCTGTGCATATCCAGCTTTTTGCAAGCCGGCATGACAGCGACGACCGGTGATACATAGTTTGTCTTTCGGTGGTCGCCATTGTTTTTAGGTTGTACTGTGCCCACCATCAGGCATAGTGCAGTCATTTTGCCGTGCTATTATAAAAAAAAAGATTGTGAAGTAAATAACTAAAAGATTGTTTCATTTTTACCTTGAAAACATGACACAATTTTCCAAACTATTGCCAAATTTGATCAAACATAATTTTGATTGATCAAAATGAAACTACTCGCTTCTTTATATTCGTCATAATTATCACTTGGTCATTCTAACTAATATTATAATGCTAAAAGTAAGTTTGGTTGTTTGCTATAAAGCCACGAACAAAAGCAAATAGTAAATAATTGGAATTATTTCTTTATTTGATTAAAGAAGGCGTTACTTTCCGGAAATCCATAATTAATTATTATAGTGAACGTTACTTTGCACTTCCGCCTGGAATTGGTTAATCCCATAAGTTCTCAGTTACAACAAATAAAAATTTGATAATATTTGCGCGAAGCGTACCTGATGAAGTTAAATCCGAAACAACAAGTAATACGACGTAAGTAGATTTTTATTGCAATGAGACGTGGTAGTGGCAAATCAATTCCAGGTGATATTTCAAAGTAACATCCACTATATTTTAAGAAGTTTTTAGACGCTTTATCGCCAACGCGTGTTGATTGGATCACAAGACACGGCGTGATGTCGCACACAATCCCTCATTAAAACGACACGACACACGCTCGACGATTATTACGACAATTTGTAAACCAACATCGGACTTTACCTATGTGTTCGCTACGCTTTACTTCAATTTGTTTGTAAATTGGTTTTATTAGCATAGTCATGTATCTTCGTTTTGTAGAGTTTTTTAAAATTTACTTTTATTTACGGGCGTTTGAGTCATAAGATTTGTTATCTATATATATACACATATATGTTGTCTTTTTATGTCACTTATTTTTTGGGGCACGCTAATTTTCGAAAATTAAGAGTTCTTACATTTTTACGTCCTCAACTACAGAGAGAAACTATTGCGTGACGCGGTAACTGTTTTAGAAAGATAGATTCGATTTTGTATTTGGATAACTTTGACTTATTCAAAAAAGTCCTAAAATTGTTGTAAAGGTTTCAAAAATATATTTTTTTAGGAACCCTTTCATTTTTTTTAGTTTTGTGGCATTTTTTTTGATATTTTCGAAATTCCCTTTGCGTGCCTTGTATATAGCTATACATATAAATGTTCATTGGTATATCTGACATAGATAAACTTCAGATACACCGTGAAGAGATTTGCATTAGTGTAGTGATTTTGCCGAACTATAATAAAAAACAAAAGATAATCAGTAAAAATAAACTGATATATAAACAATTCAATAAGTATGTACATACGCACGGAGCTGTCAAAACCCCTTTACATAGGCACAAAACCCTTCACCGGCCGAAATACTTGTTTATAATTCCTTTTGTCCCATCACAAAGCCTTCCCCAGTTTTAAGCGAAGGCCCGACGGAAAATTCATATCAATTTTCCCTTTTCAACATGCTCATTACATATTCTTTCATAGGTTATTTTCGGCAAGCTCGCGTCGAGGACAGTTTTATGTCGTAATGCGTCTGGTAATTATTTGAAAAAAACGTTTATTTTTAAGTCTATATAAGTAACTATTCATTTTCCTATACTTTATTCGATTTTAAACGCTATCTCATCAGACTTTACGACCTAGGATAATAAGTCATATCAAATTAAAGTACTTTATACAATTTAGGCACTAAGAAAGCGTTTATGAAAGTCAAAGCTACCAACGGTTCGGAAAAACAACCCTATTATCGAGAAGAACCTTCTTCATTAATGACTTTATACTATATAAAGTGAAAAAAACCGCATGAAAATCAGTTCAGTAGTTTTTGAGTTTATCGCGGGCAGACAGACAGACGTGACAGAGGAATTTGTTTTATAATATGGAGTGATAAAGTTTTAAGAAAGGAAGATTTTTAACATTATCACGATTCGATTCATTCGATCACGATTATTCAATCAATACATCGTTATTAAAGAATTATATAAGTACAATTTTATAAACAACTAGCCTCTGCCAGCGACTTCGTCCGTGTGGAATAGTTATTTTAGTGCGTGTTAGTGGCTAATACGCAGCGGAAGCTCTCAAAAGGAAAAAAGCCCCGACTTTGAAACATTCTTCATTGGTGCTCCGCTCCTGTTGGTTTTAGCGTGATGATATATAACCTATAGTCTTCCTCGATAAATGAACTATCCAACACTGAATGAATTTTTGAAATCAGGCCTGTAGTTTCTACGATTACCCTCTACAACCCCACATACTCACTAACTTTACCTCTTTATAATATTAGTATTAGTATAGATACGAGTTCAGCTATCTATAAAGTGGGAATAGAGAGTGGTAAAGCCACGATGAAACTATTACTGGTTTTAGCATGAATGGGTCGGCTCGTCCGGGGTAGCACCACCCTCTCATAGAAAACCGACGTGAAGTAACAGTGCTTGCATTGTTGCGTTTCGTTCGGTCAGTGAGAGCGCCGGGGACCCCCTCCCCTCCCCTCTTCTCTCCCCCTCACTACCTCCCCTCTCCTCTCTCCTCTCCCACTACCTCCCTTAACCCTTCCCCCAAAGGGTGGCAACGCACTTGCGACTCCTCTGGTGTTGTTAGTGTCCATGGACGGTGGTGAGCACTTAACATCAGGTGACCCACATGACCGTTTGCCACTTTTGACATAAAAAAAAAAATTGCGGGTTGGTACGCATGCGTAGGAAAGGGCGAGTAAACGGATAACAGTCTAATAAGAAATTTGATAAGCAGAGTATATCTATGCTTTCAATTTTTTTATGGTTTCTCCGCTGTGCTTAAAATATATAGTTAAGATAACAAATAATGCAAATGAAGTTACTGATATCACCTAATCTATACATATATCTTCTATCTATTCTATATTTATAAAAATGGAACGGGCTTGTACTTTTTCGATTTTCGTGAAAAAAATTGTTGCAGGTGTCTTGGGATAAGTAAAAAAATATCATCATCATCTTCTTACCCTTATCCCACCTAAGTAGGGTCGGCACAACATGTTTTCCTTTTCCACGCTCGCCTATCAGATGTCATCTCAGTCAACACACCTTTTACACACATATCATTTTTCACACAATCCATCCATCCTTTTTTCGGTCTTCCTCTACTCTTATATCCATCGACCGTCATACTCAAAGCTTTTCTAGTTACATGGTCTTCATCTCTCCTCATAACATGCCCATACCATGCTAACCTATTACTCCTTAACTTATCTGTTACTGGTGCTATTTTCAAACTTCCTCTGATATATTCATTCCTAATCTTATCCATTCTAGTTACACCACACATCCACCTTAACATTCGCATCTCTGCCACATGTAGTTTTCTCTCATCCGTCTCTCTAGTCGCCCAGCACTCAGATGCGTACAACATTACTGGTCTTATAATAGTTTTATACACCTTCCCTTTGAGTTTCAAGGGCATTCGTGGGTCACAAGCGACACCAGACACCTTTCGCCATTTCATCCACCCTGCATTTATCCTATTCCTCACGTCCTTGTCTATGCAACCATCGTTTTGGATCAGAGAACCGAGATACCGGAAATCAGAGCAGGTTGGTAAGGATATACCATTTAAAGCTATAGGAGAAAAGCTGGATGGACCACCGAAGTCGCAAAACAAATGTTCAGTTTTTAGTCTACTGATTTTCAAACCAACATTCTCCAGTTTTTCTCGCCATTTTACCAGCCTACTCTGGACCTCGGTAGCATCTTCGCCGACAAGAACAATATCATCTGCAAACAGCATACACCAGGGTGTCTCCAGTAAAAAAATATATTTCAATCATTTTTAGAAATGTCTGTCTGTCTGTTTGTCTGTTTGTACGAACACGCATCACTGCTAAAGTACTGGGTTCATAATAAAACCTCACCAACAAAATCATAAAGTATATCCTCGAGAGTAACTTAGTATTCATTTCATTAACATCGGACCACTCTATCAAAAGTTATTGTAATTTTAATGACGACGCGGCGTAAACACGAGAGAAAAGTAGATACCTAAATGGGCTTAATACATTTTGATGACTTTATTGTTAACTACTGTTTTTTACATAAGGACCCACACGGACGAAGTCGCGTGCACACCTAGTTTATACTAAACGAGGATCAATAGTCACCATGGGCGCCTTATTAGGGCCTGAACTGTATAAAGTATTTTTGATTTGATTTGATTTGAATTTGTGACTATTGATCCTCGTTTAGTATAAACTAGGTGTGCACGCGACTTCGTCCGTGTGGGTCCTTATGTAAAAAACAGTAGTTAACAATAAAGTCATCAAAATGTATTAAGCCCATTTAGGTATCTACTTTTCTCTCGTGTTTACGCCGCGTCGTCATTAAAATTACAATAACTTTTGATAGAGTGGTCCGATGTTAATGAAATGAATACTAAGTTACTCTCGAGGAGCTTAAATTTACAGTCCGGCAAATCGGTAATATGTTTTGGGACTTTATTGTAAAACCTAACACTATTACCTAAGAAACTATTACTGGTTTTGCTAAGTCTGAAACATGGGACGACCAGTTTGTCACAGTTTCTAGTATTTAGATCAATATTAGACATAGAATTACTTTTAAATAGAGAGAGACTAGATATATTATGTTTTACAGAAACATGGCTTAAACCTAATAAGATGCTATTTAATGTACCCCATTTTTCAGTAGCCAGTGTATTTAATAGAACAATCACTGTCGGTGGTGGTTGTATTGTATTATTCAAAAATCATTTAAAATATAAAGAGAGGAAAGATATATGTAGTCTCTCAATAGATCGCATTTGTGAAGTGGCTTGTGCAGAGATGGGTAAATTAATTATTATCTGTGTTTATAGACCTCCATCATCAAGTATTCATCAATTCTTACAAAAAATGGAGGAAATTCTAATAAAAATATCTAATAGTAATAAGCAAGTTTTAGTCTGTGGTGACTTTAATATAGATATTTTAAGTACGTCACCAGAGGTCACTATGTTCATATCGTTATTTAGGTCATTTAACCTGGATCCACTTTTTAATGCGCCAACTAGATGTACGTCTCAGACTGCATCTTGTATTGATAATATCTTTACTGATTTCAAGACCATTGGCGGTAGTATTATTACGGGGATACGGTCTGATCACAAAGGACTTCTTGTTAAAATAAATTGTGATAAACCCAGCAGTGTCTGTAAGAAAACAACTAGGCTTATATCCAAAAATAGACTAGGTCTTTTAAATCATAATATTGCTCAAAATTTATCTTTGAAGACTTTTATTAATCAAGATCCAGATAGTGACTATGACAGCTTATTTAATATCATAAGCACTGAATTTAGTAAACGTTGCCCAAGAAAAGTTATTAGTGTAAGGAAAAAAAAAAGTTTTAGTGAATGGGCAACTACAGGCATTAAAATAAGTAGAGATCGATTGTACGAGCTATATTACAAGAGATCACTAACAAATAGTGAATCATTTCATGCTTATGTTAGAAATTATTCTAAACTTTTTAAACGTGTTTGTGTAGCAGCCAAAGCAACATTTTTAGGAAATAAAATTCTCAAGTCTAAAAATAAGACCAAAACTGTCTGGCATATAATAAATAAAGAATTAGGAAAAAACAAAATAAATGATAACTCATTTAATCTAAGTGTCGACGGAGTACGTATTTCAAACAGTTCAGAGGTAGCAACTGTTTTCCAAGATTACTTCACTAATATACCTTCACAAATAACAAAGCGTATAACATCATCAGCCGAGGGCGCTGCCGCTCTTTTAAAAAATATAAGTGCACCCACAGATTCAAAATTTAAGTTCTCATTTATTAGTGCAGGTGAAATAATAAGGGCATTCAAACAATTAAATTTAAAAAACACCGAAGACATATGGGGAATGTCAGTAATAGTAATACAGTCCTTAATTGTCACTATTTCACCACATTTGGCTAATATATTTAATCAGTGTATAGCAAAAGGAACCTTCCCTAATTTAATGAAAATAAGCAAAGTGGTTCCTTTGTTTAAATCAGGCTGCAGAAGTAATCTTGGAAATTATAGACCTATTTCTGTATTACCGTCGATTAGTAAAATTTTTGAAAAGATTATGCTCAGACAATTGGTAGAATATTTTAGAATGCAAAAGTTTCTGGATGGTCGACAGTTTGGGTTCACCAAATCGAAATCTACTACTGACGCTGGTGCAATGCTCATAAACCATATATTGGGAGCCTGGGAGGATTCGCAGGATGCAATTGGTGTGTTCTGCGATCTGTCTAAGGCCTTTGATTGCGTTGACCATAGTACGCTTATTCTTAAATTGAAACACTATGGTGTTTGTGAATCTTCTCTCGACCTTCTAGTCTCTTATTTACAAGATCGTTGTCAGAAAGTTAGCATACATGGGGTAACATCTGCGGGATCTTTTGCGCGAATTGGTGTCCCTCAGGGCTCTATTTTAGGGCCGTTTTTGTTTTTAATATATATAAATGATCTGCCGCTAATGGTTAATAACTGTGCTGACATGGTGCTTTTTGCAGATGATACTTCACTTATATTTAAAGTTAAACGGATAGATTCAGAGGTTGGGCATCTGAATAATACATTAAATGAAATTTGTCATTGGTTTGCGTTAAATAACTTATTGTTAAATACAGATAAAACGAAATGTATGAGATTCACCTTACCAAATGTTAGACAGGTTAATAGTAGAATCAAGATCGAAGGGAATTTGGTAGGGTTAGTTGACAATGCTGTATTCTTGGGAATCACACTAGATTCTAAATTACAATGGGGCCCTCATATTAAAAAATTAGCTAATAGATTAAGTTCGGCTGCATACGCAATACGTAAAATTCGCCAGCTTACAGATATTGCCACTGCTAGGTTAGTCTACTTCGCTTACTTCCATAGCCTAATGTCTTATGGTATTCTGCTGTGGGGGACGGCTGCTGAGGTAGACACCATATTTTTATTACAAAAACGGGCAGTTCGAGCAATATATAATATGGGACCTCGCGAATCATTGAAAACGAAGTTCCAGGAATTCGGTATCTTAACTCTACCCTCCCAATACATTCTTGATAATTTAATGTATGTCCGTAAAAACTTTGAAAATGTGCATTTTGTAAAAGACCGGCATGATCTAAATACTAGAAACTGTGACAAACTGGTCGTCCCATGTTTCAGACTTAGCAAAACCAGTAATAGTTTCTTAGGTAATAGTGTTAGGTTTTACAATAAAGTCCCAAAACATATTACCGATTTGCCGGACTGTAAATTTAAGCACCATGTCAAGCGGGTTTTAGTGTCGAAAGGCTACTATAGAGTGGATCAATACGTGAACGATGGTGACATCTGGAATTGACTCCTCTCTGTGCATCCACTAAAAACGGTATTGTAACGTATAATGTATTTGAAATATATTTGCTCGAACTGCCCGTTTTTGTAATAAAAATATGGTTTCTACCTCAGCAGCCGTCCCCCACAGCAGTTGATTTGATACATTCAATAGCCATACATATAGTTAGTATATATAAACAAGTTCTTTTGTAGTTCGCGTTCCTCTAATAAGGTCGGAGGATTTCAATTTGCCTCACGTACAGCTGCGACTGGTCTCTGTGCCCGTTCAATTGTTACCGTAACGAAATTACCCCTGCACCGCTTCCCCGCAACCAATTTATTTTAATTACAATAAAACAAAAGCCCACAACCACTAAACGAAATCTATTTTAATTTAGAATAATCAAGCCATGGTAAAGAAATAGTTATGGCGAATAAACTAAGATCAGGAGGAACGTTCACTCGATTTGAATTGGTAATTGCAAATGGATTTATTAGAATACAAACGTTGAAAATATCAATGAAATATGTAATAACTACCTGCGACTACGTCTGCTTCTTTTTTTTTCTCGAACTGACTACGCAATGACCTGGTAGGGTCTTCACAGCTTCACCGGACTGCTAAGGTTGGCGCTTAAGGCACTCAACCGATTTGGGTTTTAGGTAACATACACAAGGGTGCACGCACACCTCGGCTTGGGCTGTTACCTGGAAAAAGTCGCGTCTGACCTAGCTAACTCTTCTAAGCTATTCATACATATATACATTTGTGAACCATACAATCGAAATTGCATGATTCACAAATGAATACGTGTATATCGGAATGACTACGTCTGCTTCGTTTATCTCAATTGTTTTATTATATCTCAAAGGTATTTTATAGGTATATTACGCAGCGTTTTCGACGAAAGCTACCAGCCGGCTTAACTTTTTCCGACACTTCCAACAATTATCGTTATATTTCAACAAATTTACAAAACATCTTAACAAATTATACGCCTTAACCTTCCTCGTGAATCACTCTACCTAATAATGAAAGCCGCATGAAAATCTGCTCAATAGTTTTTGGGTTTATCGCGAACAGACTAACAGGCGCGGCGGAGGACTGTGTTTTATAATATGTAGTGATATAGATTGATGGTTTTTTTTATATCATATGAGGCACCTGATGTTAAGTGATCACCGCCGTCCATAGATACTAGAAGCACCAGGAGTGTCGCAAAACTCTGGCTGTGTGTGGGAAGAGGGGGTACGGTGAGGAGAGGGGGAGGGCAGAGGAGAGGGGAGGTGGGCATCCGGTACTCTCACTGACCGAATGAAACACAAGACCGTTACTTCACGTCGGTTTTCTATGTAGTGGTAGTACAGTACCCCGGGCGAGCGGAACCATTCATGCTGAAACCAGTAATATCTTGTACCTACCTATAAAATGGTAATAAAATAATTGCAGCAATGTTCCAAGAATTCGGATAGGTTTAAATTAGTTACTAAACCTACGCTCCAGTTCCATAGATTTGGAAATTGAGACCTATGATTAAAATCAATTATATAAATCTCTAAGTACATAAATTCGTAAGGTGGTAAGTGTTTTTTCTAAGCCCGCCGACCTAGTTATCAATTTTTTTCGAACTGACTACGCTATTGATCAAGCAAAGTCTTAACAGCTTCACCGGACTATGGCCTACCTAGTTATCAACCTCCGGTCGAAAATTTAAAGTATCTATGGGTGTGTTCCTGTAGCGCACTTGAGAACCAGTATCCAATGTTTCGCTTGCCTTATATCACATCGTCACTTTAACATCATGTGAGGATGTCTTCAAAAATACGTAAAATTAAAACGTATAAAGTTTATAAAAAAAAGTGTGTGTGTACTTATGTACGAGCGTTAGAAGTTATACTTCGTAGGCGTAACAGAAGAAAAATCTTTTCAAAAATTTTATCTTTCGCCTTATTCTACGTTTGTAGAAAACACAACACTAACAATAGAAAAAAGGTATTTAATACATCAAAAGTTTTAATACAATTTTTATTTTTATTTTATATAATAGGATGCAAACGAACAAGTGGATCACCTGATGTTAATTGATTACCACCGTCCATAGACACGTGCAACACAAGAGGAGTCGCAAGTGCGTTGCCAGCCTGTGTTTGGGGGGAGGGGGGATGGAGGAGAGGGAGAGGGGCCAAAAATTTACTCTCATCATTTTTCCCTAACGCACCAAAAGAAGTATAACTTCAAAAAAGTAGGAGCTAATGTTCGCGAATTTCTTTTGAGAATAGTTTACTATATTAAAACTACATGACTTATTTGTATTTATTGTGATGTCTTCATTTTTTTCTTATTGTACCTAATGTTGTTATTACTATATCGTTATAACTCTAAGTCATCTCTGTTAAAGTATATAATTACTCCTTGACAGTTATGGAGAAGTGTAATTATATTTTGCGTAGCTTATACTCAGGAAGATTTTTTACCCGTCAATAAAACTCTGTTCAAAACCGTCTCAAGCGTTTCACAAAATAGTAAGGACAAGAAACGAATATTTCAATTTTATTTACATCTATGTTTGTACCGTATCAAATAAAAATATATGTTTGTTTTAAACCTATGTTAATACATAAATTATTTGACAATTTAACCGACTTTAATCGGTTTACATTGACACAAAATAGATAATAAAATATTCTCCATGATTATGTATGGACACGATTAAAAATAATCAGTTTATTTTTTATAGTAAATGATAGGTCCCCGTTATTTTGGCGGTTTTACATAACTCATTTATAGAGGAGTTCCGATCGGGCCGTCAATGGGAATGGTTGTCCGCTTTGCTGCGCGATACTCGTGATTTAGTGACGTCAGTTATTACTTCGTGAGCGTTCGTTTTCATTGTTCCGATCCGACACACCTGCGTTCTGTTTCTTGGAATTGAGTGAGACCCTTCCTTTGTATTTATTTATTGCCTTGTTTATTTCTTGGTATACTTAATTGTTTACTTAGTTATTTATCTATTTATTTACGTATTTCTTTAATCCTTCAGTCATTTCTTTATATATTTATTTACTTTTCAATTATTTATTTAATTATCTATTCATTTATTTGTTGTCTATTTACACATTTTATTTACTTGTCTCGCGGCCGTATTTCTTGTATTATTTTCGTCTTTTGTTTCAATTTAAACAACTCTATTAATCCGGACTCGATATAGTCCCATAACTTACGTTTGGCGTGCCCCCCTGCCCCTCAGGCAGGGAGGTTGTTTCGCGGCCCCCTCCCCCCTCAGGTCACCGGGATGGCCGATTTAGAACATGCTGCTAGGTTCCGCGATTACCTGCTTCAGCAGGGTCCGAACGTGGACGTCGCGACCGCGTACGCTAACTTTGCTGCGTTGTTCTCCGAGAACACGCATTACGTCTCTCGCGTCGCGACCGCTAACTCTTTCGCGGCCCTCTCGCCGCAATCCGCTTTGAACGACGTAGATAGAGGGATTTCACAAATCCCCATACCGAGCTCCAGCTCGGAGGCCGGCTCCGATATGGAGCTCGACGTGGCGGCGTCCGACGAGCTGCCCGCGACCGCGACCTCCGAAATAATCGCGACCCCCGCGCCCTCAGCGCACTCCGCGCCTTCTGCGCACGTAGACGACGGTTTTAAAACCGTCACCTATCAAAAACGCCGCGGATCGCGTTCTTCAGACTCCGACCAGGGCTCCGCACGCCCGGTCGAGAAATGCGCCAATATAGATGGCGTTCGGGTGCCGGCTATACCGGCAAACGTAAGACCGCGGGCGAGCAAGCCCAATTCTTCCTCTGTCTCGCTCTCTCAGACAGATGCATCGGGTTCCGTAGCGGCTAAGAAGCCCCGCCCACCTCCCCCTGTAACGATTCAAGATAAGTCCCAGTGGACCTCTATCTCGAATAAGCTCAAAGTTTTGAAAATTAATTACACGTCCGCCCTTAGCACTCCGGCGGGCATTCAAGTTAAGTGTCCCACCATAAGCGACCACCGTGCGCTAACTAAGTTCCTTAGGGAATCGAAGTTAGCTTTTTTCACTTTCGCATTAGAGGAGGAACGACTCCTTCGCGTAGTACTTCGTCGCGTCCCGGCTGAGATCTCAGTCGACGACGTCAACGCCTCCCTTAAGGAGAAAAATCTGCCGATTCGGGAGGTACATAGGATGTACCACCCACGCACCCGCGCCCCTTACAACATGGTTCTAGTCCTCCTTGACCGTACCTTAGAGGGTAAGGCTATCTTTAGCCTCACCTCAGTCTGTGGTCTCAGCGGCATCACCGTGGAGCCGCCACGAAAAACTCATACCCCGTCGCAGTGTCATAACTGCCAAAGTTATGGCCACTCGGCGAGGAATTGCCATCTCCGCCCCAGGTGCGTTAAGTGCCTAGGGGATCATGCCACTAAGGAGTGCGTGCGCACTCCCGACACCCCAGAACCTCCCAGCTGCGTGTTGTGCGGTAACGCGGGCCACCCCGCGAACTATCGCGGCTGTCCCCGCGCACCGCGAACACAACGCCCTCGCCAGGCGCGACAGGCACCTAGGGCACCGGTGCGCGCCGCCCGCCCTCCGCCTCCGCCTCTCATGTCCGTGGAGGCCTTCCCTGGCCTGCCGGGTGCCTCTCGCGCCCCGGCAGCGCCCGCGTCCACTCCGCGCGCGCCACCCTCTGTGCCGCGCGCACCAAAACCCGGGCGGGCCCCTCTGGCCCCCTGGGCTCCCCGGCCTCAGGCTCCTAAGCCTCAGGCTCCTATCCCGCAGGCACGGCCGACACGCGCCGCGCCCGCCTTCTCTATGGGGCTCACCGGAGAGAGCTGGCTTTTCCAGCTATTCCGGGAGCACGATCTACAAGAAGTTTTAAACTTCAACGCGGCCCTCCAGGCCGAGGAGGATTTGGGCAAGCTCAACGTGCTCGCGCAATACCCGAGTATTGCTGCGAGCTTACACCGTATCGTTCGTTCCCAGAATTTAAACTCAATTAATTAAAATTCACGGCTATGAATAGGATAAAACCGCGCGGTCTATCTCTTTCGTTTTTTAACGCGAGATCTCTTAGGACACAGCGCGATTTAGTAGCTGCCTTTTTACGCGATAGACAGATTGACGTTCTCCTCGTCCAGGAGACGCTTTTAAAACCGAAAATGCGCAATCCCAGAATCGCGAACTACAACATAGTTAGAAATGACCGTGTCACCCGCGGGGGCGGCACCTTAATTTACTATAGGCGTTCGTTATATTGCATGCCGATAGATCCGCCCGTTCTAACCAATATGGAAGTATCAGTATGTACGTTAGGTATGACCGGTCATCCGTCCATTGTATTAGTGTCCGCGTACCTCTCGCCGAACAAAGAGTTGTTACAAACAGATTTACGAGCGCTGCTCAACTTAGGAGATTCAGTTATTATAGCGGGGGACCTCAACTGCGGGAACGTTATCTGGAATAGTCCGAGAACCTCTCGTAACGGGAGGATACTCGACAAACTAGGTAGGGTCCTCGCATTTGACGTCATAGCCCCTCCGGAACCCACACACTATCAAGACAACTGTCGCCCGTCAGTCTTAGACATAGCTCTCTTAAAAAATATCACGCTTCGGGTACGACTCATACAAGTCGTACACGAACTTGATTCAGATCACCGCCCGGTCGTATTACAGTTAGGTTTCAATTCAGATTTCACCCCTCCGTCGGTCAGGGTGGCTGATTATGTTAGTTTAGCTCGTTATTTTAAAGAAAATCCATCGTCTGACATTTTAGACGGGATCCCAGACGTGTTGACGTCTAGAGCCGACGCGGATTCGGCTATCAATTCCCTGGTCGACTATCTTCAGACCGCCGTCAGAGAGACCTCGAAAGAGGTACAAGCGGCGAATGATCGCCGCTTTATACTCCCTGACGACGTGAAAGCGTTGATCACGGAAAAGAACGCCGCGACTCGAGCTCACGACGCTTACCCGTCTGTAGAGAACCGCGATCGATTACGCTCACTACGTAAATTAGTTAAAACTCGTATCTCTGAGATTCGGGGCGACAAGTGGGACAGGCTTCTGGAGGATCTCCGGCCGTCTCACCTGTCGTACTGGAGACTCACGCGCACTTTAAAATCAGATCTCGCCACTCCGATGCCTCCTCTCGACAGAGGCCCCGGGTTGCCTCCCGCGTTCGATAGTATAGATAAAGCAGAATGTCTAGCCGCGAGTAAAAAAAAAAAAAAAAAAAAAAAAAAAAAAAAAAAAAAAAAAAAAAAAAAAAAAAAAAAAAAAAAAAAAAAAAAAAAAAAAAAAAAAAAAAAAAAAAAAAAAAAAAAAAAAAAAAAAAAAAAAAAAAAAAAAAAAAAAAAAAAAAAAAAAAAAAAAAAAAAAAAAAAAAAAAAAAAAAAAAAAAAAAAAAAAAAAAAAAAAAAAAAAAAAAAAAAAAAAAAAAAAAAAAAAAAAAAAAAAAAAAAAAAAAAAAAAAAAAAAAAAAAAAAAAAAAAAAAAAAAAAAAAAAAAAAAAAAAAAAAAAAAAAAAAAAAAAAAAAAAAAAAAAAAAAAAAAAAAAAAAAAAAAAAAAAAAAAAAAAAAAAAAAAAAAAAAAAAAAAAAAAAAAAAAAAAAAAAAAAAAAAAAAAAAAAAAAAAAAAAAAAAAAAAAAAAAAAAAAAAAAAAAAGTGAAGTAATTTCAAAAAAAAAAAAAAAAAAAAAAAAAAAAAATCATTTATAGATTTTAACAAAATTAGTTCTCTTAATATATACACGAGATGTGACGTGGAACGCAACACTCGATCAGAACGTGAGCAAACGTGTTCGTCATGCATTGAATTTGTTATACGTTATTCAGATATAACGTGCGATAACGGTCGCGGGTTCGTGATAAGTCGCTGGATTGGTCGTGATTTTATAACATTGAAATCGTCCTTTCCTAAATCAGTGATTTTAAATATTCAACGCTTCGTAACACTTATTAGATGTCTTATTTATTTTATGGAACTTTAAATGATAACAAATGAAAGATATTACGTTCTATATACATAAATAAGATGTAAGAATAATATTTATCTGGGATAATCTCTGAAACTTATTATTAACTAAGCAAACAAAGAGAACTTATCTTCTTACATTTGTACAAAGAAGTTAAATACTATAATTAAAAATTAACAAAGATACCTTAAAATCGATATGAGGAAAGTGTTTGGGAAAAAAGTCCCTACGAAGGTTCATAGGTTAGGTTCGCAGAAAATAAGGAATCATTTCACTATATTCCGCGTGTTAATCTGAATAGGGCATAACGTATGTTGTTTATCGTTCACCCTAAAGTTGTTAAAGATTCAGTAGGAACTCACGACAGTCAGTCGAATAGATTTCCAAACTGCGAAGGATCGGACACACTATACCCACAACGATAGAGTAACTTGTTACCTACTCAACTATATGACACTATAATAAATTATTGTATTTCAATTCAGTTAATTTCATGTAAGTTTAATGTTAAATCGAATATTCATAAAATCAGCTGCTTAATTTCTAATTTAAACACTCACAATAACAACCTATATAATAATAGAAATGCGACTGTAAGTTTCTTTGTTTAATTATTATGTTTCATATCTTAACTACTCGACCGATAATCATGAAATTTTGTATGTATGTACAATGACATAATGATGAATTTCCAAAGTTTGTTAATAAAAATCCTAAGGTTAAACTTGTGTAGGTAATGGGGTGAAAGGGCCCAGCGAATGTTGTCCAGCCTTGATAAGAAAATAAACATTGACAATTTGTATACCTAAGCCTTCCTCATGAATATCTTTATTTACTGGTGAAAGCCGCATGAAAATTCGTTTAGTACTTTTTAAGTTTATCGCGAACAGACAGTCAGATATGGCAGAGGACTTTGTTTTATAGTATGTAGTGATTTTAATCGAACTTCCACCTACGCCTAATATAACTAGTTGCATAAACATTAAAAACCGAAAACATTATGCAGTATGAGATGGTGTGGGTGTAATATGTCAAAATTTGAACAGTAATACCGAAGCTAGACGTATCCGAATTAGAATGACACGTCGATCGCAGATGTTCCACTCAGTCAAACCATTAATATTTTCATAAGACTCATAACGGCGCGTACTAAAATAGTTTCTCGGTCTATCATCTCGATTCATCTGTGTATTTATTCCTTTCAACTGAAATATTAAACGCTCTAGGATTAGGGAAATTTGAAAATGAAATTACCATTAAGCTAAATATGAGCACATAACAAAAGCATTCGGGTCACCAAGTTAGCTGTCAAGTTAACATTTTTATTTGATACTCTTACACTATGTAATTATATAATCCAAATTTATCAATAAACATATTATTTTATTAGATCAATTTAAATTACTTTCTGAATCAAGTTCTTTAGTTTATGAAATAAAAAATCAAACTTCAAACCAATTTTTTTTAAATAAAGGAAAAAGCATGCAAAGATGTCATGCTCAAATGCTTTCTTTAATTTTATTTTTAGCATTACCGCTTTTATCGAATATTACGATAATCTTGCGATAATTTAAGTATCCTAACAAGACGGTGGCTTCCTTGTTAAAACTTTCCAGAAGGCTTTTGTGTTATCTCAAAATTCATGGTCCGTGATATTATTTCCCATCCCCTTTCACTTGTGCACAACAACCAAGCTATAACCAGATTAGGCCCCCCTCGGCAGCGGCTCAAGCCTATGTCCGTTCCCTTGGCGTGGAGCCCTTTGAGTACGCTGCTCGCGCGATACAGTGACACAAAATCTTACATCACTGCGACAACATTACACATATCACCTCCACACCACGCATACACGCTTATACATGCAAGTGGAGGGTTTTATTTTTTTTTGACCCTTATCAGACTGACATAGTTTAGAAAATTATTCCATACGAAATATATATACGAGTTGTTGAGGTATGTATGCTTGATGCACATATATGTTTCAACAACTCATATATGTATGAATAGTTAGCTGAGATAGGTCGCGAATTGCATGTATCAGACAATAGCCCAAGCCGAGGTGTGCCGTGCACCCTTGAGCTAGTTGTCAAATAAAATCGTCTGAGTGCCTTAAGCGCTCGCCTTAATAGTCCGGTGAAGTTGTTAAGACCTTAATAGGTCAATAGCGTATTCAGTTCGAAAAAAACGAGCTATATTACATAGAATGCCACGAATTACAAAATATAGAATCAAATAATATAAGATTACTAACGAGCTGGGCGGACATTGTCTTGCCTTGATAATATTTAAAAAAATCTACAATTCAACTGCAGCGCCGCCTGTCGGGTCTAATTGTGAATCTCAACCATTCTCGGATCCACTGGAAAACGTACACAAAATTTCATCAAAATCGGTCCAGCCGTTTAGGACGAATTCAGCGACATACACACGTACAAAAGAAATTTATATATAAAGATAAATAAAAGTACATTCTAGACTAAGATCCCGACCAAAACAATAAAAAAAATTATCCGTACAGCATTTTTATACACCTTATTTACATTTAAAGTATATACAACATTCTTAATCGTTCTCTCTTTCTCTTATCTCCGCTATCTAATTTAGGAATATTTCGCATTTCCAGAAATAGTGTCACGTAAAAGAAAACAATATTATTTAAACCATACAATATTAAAATAAGCAGACAAGGTGTCCGTTAGAGCGAATCAGAGACAAGAGAGGCACATAATTAGGAAACTGTGTTTAGAATCCTGACAGCCGAGGGCCGCGGCTCTTGTTCATTTTCGCTGACTGTACGTAACATAGCGTTTAGAAATTTATGATCTACCATTTATTTAGTATTATATCCAGAGACAGATCACTCGTATACCGAAAGTGTTATATTTCTGCGAGTAGAAAATTAAAAGTATATGTACGCGGCTTTCTTTTTTTAGTGCTATATGTAAATAACACAAAACTGTTTTATTTTATTATCATACAAAACCGAGGATCTCCCGGTATCATTTGTTACAGGTCCCGCGCTAGCTTAATCCATACCAGAGTGGCTGCAGTGGTTCACGAACTTCACAAAGATTTTTTAGTGTAAAATACATACATACTCTTTGGCTAAATTGATTTTATAAATCTACTATTTAAAAATAAAATCACAAAAAGTTCATAACAAGTACGTGCCGAGATTTTGGCGGGATCTTGGTCTGTCTTGTAGTAGATTTTATTTTTTATTCATAATTTTGTGTTACTCTGTACTGTGTAAAATTGGTGGTTTTTTATGTAGTATAGTTTGATTGTTGTGCATAAGTGAAGTGAATGGAAAATAATACCATGAATTTTGAGATGTCACAAAAACTCAATGGAAAGTTCTAACAAGATGGCCACCATCTTGTTAGTTCATTGAAATTTTATCAAGAAACTTGTAATATCGATACTCACTTGACAATGGCAGTAATAGTCTACTAGAAGACTGGTTGCCAAAAATAGAATAGAAGAAGAACTTGTAATACTATTAACTACTCGACAATGGCAGTAATAATCTAAAACATTGGCTGCCAAAAAATAAAGTTTAAAAAAAAGTAGGTGTCGTCTTATATTATACTTATAAAATCAAATTATAAAATTATGACGATAAACTGTCTAATAGATATACATTGTGAAATAACTTACATATTCATTTCTATATTGTTACGGAAGTTTTTGTATTGACTAATGGTGAGTATTTTAATCTGGTACTATTCGATGTATAGAGCGAGATGAAGCAATATGTTAGAAAGCGGCGAAGAAGGAAGAGGGGACTAGAATGTAACGTAGTAGATTCTTAACGTGGTCGTAATGCGAGGTGGTTTTTGTTGCGTTTTTGGTTTATATATAAAGTGATTTATATCTTGTTTTATTTAATGAGTCGATCGAGGCATCCAACAATTTTCCCATCCCACCCGATCGCGATCGCGATGATAGCGATGATAGTGACTCCGATTCTGGCTCCGACATGGAGCAAGACCCTCCTGCTCAGCAAGCTCCTCGTGCCGAGCAAGCCCCTCCTGCGGACGATGGCTTCACCACCGTCACGCACCGCAAACCGCGCAAGAAGCGCTCCAACTCCTTATCCGATCCGGAAGGCAGTTTGCCCTCCAAAAAAATAGTCAATGTCGATGGCGCGAAAGTGCCAAAGACGACACCAGTGCCCTCTAGACCCGCTTCGCCTAAAACTGCGGATTCCGCAGTTTCGGGAAAAAAGCCCCGCCCACCGCCCCCCGTTACGATCCAAGACAAAGTGTCTTGGGTTGAAATTTATAGCCTGCTGGAAACGGCAGGCATCCCTTACACCTCCGCTGTGAATACCGCTGTAGGTATTCAGGTGAAGGTAGCCACGTCCACTGCCCATCGTAACCTCACTCGTTTCCTTCGGGACAACCAGTGGGGCTATTTCACGCACTCTCTCGAAGAGGAGCGTAAACTACGGGTTGTATTCCGTAGGGTTCCCTCAGAACTCCCGACTTACGACATTTCCGACGACCTCAAAGAACAGAAGATCCCTGTTCGCGAGGTTCATCGTATGCGCTCTCCGCGCACCAGGGCTCCATATGACATGGTTCTAGTTGTCCTCGATCGCACCCCTCAAGGGAAAGCGATCTTCAATCTCACGTCCCTCTGCGGCCTCTCCAGCGTTATCGTCGAGCCGCCGCGCAAAACGTCTGTGCCCTCGCAGTGTCACAACTGCCAGGTGTACGGACACTCCGCACGAAACTGTCTCCTGAAACCCAGGTGAGTTAAGTGCCTCGGCGACCACTCCACCAAGGAGTGTTCTCGCACCAAAGACTCCCCCGATCCCCCGAGCTGTGTTCTGTGCCGCGGCGTGGGTCATACCGCGAATTATCGCGGATGTCCCCGCGCCCCGCGCACAAAGCGCCCTCGCTACCCCAGGCAGGCGTCGCCGTCTAAGGCGGCCGCCGCTCCCGCCCGCCCCCGACCCCTGCCTCTCATGTCCCGAGAGGCCTTCCCGAGCCTGCCGAGCATGTCTCGTGCACATACATCGGTGAGTATGACGTAAGTTTCATGATTTTGTTACACCCAAAAAAGTGTACAACGCATCTAAAATTTTTCGCTTCAAAACTATTGTAAATGTGTGTATATATATATATAAGAAACGACGAAGACAAGTTACGAATAGCAGCTAGTATACGTAATAAAAATACGTATAAAAGAGGCGTATAGACGTCTGCGATTGATGAGGCAATGAAATGGTAAAGAATAAAAAAAAATGCCGTGTCTATTTCTTTAACGGTCTATTCGACCTAAGCTTTTAGACTTGCACAACGGGCTTCTAAACTTTAAGCTCCACTCATATATAATTCTGAAGCAAGCTTTTGTACCGTCGGGAAATAGCCGAGAGTTCGTGCTAAATAATTTATCCACTCCGTTCTAGTTAAGGCGGAGGCATTGAATCGTGTACGAAAGCAAACCAAGATATTATTTGAACAGAACAATTGCAGCTTTTAGTTTTCTTGCCTATCAAATGAGTGTTAATTGATGTAGAAAAAATTGAGGGAATGCCTATACTAATAATTAACACAGCTCAGGAGATTATTCGTTTCAACGCATTATTACCTTGAACTGTAAGTTAGGTTTCAAGAATATTTTTTTGCCTTTATAATATAAGTATATACATACAACATGTTATAGCTTTTGCTTGCAGCGTCTATGACGTTAATGTAGACTTGAGTACTTCTTTCCAGATATACTTCGTATGTCCTTTTGTTTCTTGACAGCGTGTATGGATAATTTTATGAATGTCGGTTCTGTAATTAAGACGTGGAAACGAAGCAAACAAACTCGCTAATAAATAAATATTAGTAAGGACTAGTAACCGCCCGTAACTACGTTTGCATTTGTATAATTGTCAATATTGATTATTGTTAATAATTGTAAGTTTCAACAGTCTCGAACAGATGGCGCTTTAAGTTAGTTTGTTGACAGAAAATTGTAAGGACAACTGTTATAGATATCTCATAGATGGCGCCACGTTTTAATTTTGAATTTCTTTTTCAAATCTAGTCTTATTTCATTTACCTGAGTCGTCTAACAAGTTCCTTAATTACCATCGGATTTTAGTTTAAGTTTTCGTTCTTTACCCCGACAGCTTTTAGGCAGACTCATTACCCCATAATACCAAATATTTATCACGACATGTAATCACTGAGCCACAGCAACTCGTGGCCTGGTCAGCTAGTTTGTCATGAGTTAAATTTTAGTGGCTGTTATTTTGGACTTCCACCTGGATTTTATTGGACGCTGCTACATCTCATGCCCGGTTACTGAAGTACTTTAATTGTAGTTCATCTGTTCAATAACGTTATCACTTCGATAACTTCTGAAATTGCGTTTCTGAATACACAATCTATAATATATATAATAAGAATCTTAATCTAACGTGTATATACTTTTTCGATTTTCGTAATAAAAATTGTTGCTGGTGTCTAGAAATAAGTAATAATAAAATAGATTTCAATTATTTTTAGAACTGTCTGTCTGTCACGCATCACTGCTAGAGTACTGGGTTCACAAAAATACCACACCAAGAAAATCATAAAGCATATCTTTGAGAATAACTTAGTATTTGTTTCATTAAAATCGGTCCACTCTATTAATAGTTATTTTAATTTTATTGACGACGCGGCCTTAGTACGAGAGGAAAGTAGATAAGTGAATGGGCTTAATACATTCAGATGACTTCATTGAGCACTGTCTTTTACATAAGGTTCCAGGCGGACGAAGTCGCGGGCACTGCTTGTCATACGATAAATGTCAGTAAAACTCAGCGGGTCATTTGACAGCTTATCTTATGGATAACTTTCGTTGGTAGTTTTAGTTAGTGAAACGAAAAACGTTTGACTTTGTTTCCGTGACGTGTACCTGGCAAAGTTAAATTTGAAACTAATAATATAAAGAGCAAAAAGAGCGTACGTAACAGTCACTTGTTTTTCCAAGGAAATCAAGCATTATTATAGATGGAATAATGTTTAGAACAGTTACTTTCTCTATCTTTATATTAACTACATTAAACTACAATATACATTTTCATAACTATAAAATTAAGCTTCGCATCACCTAGCAGTAAGTTATATTAAAATGGATAAAAATCTTGTTCACAAAAAATCACTTCGATATATCAATTTTCATAATCAGTAACACGGTATTCGAGTTTATGATTTAGTATATAGTTATACAATTTCATCTGATAAAGGTAATATGTTAAGCTTAAAAAGTGTCTGAGCCTTAGTTGCAAATGCCAGAAAAAAACAGTGACAGCCAAGCAAGGGTTCGAAAAAACACTACTACCATGCAAAATGTCTTGCAATTATACACCAATAAACAAATTACGGAATATACACTAACTAAGAATGTTTTGTTCAGAACAGCCAACACTGATGGATGTCCTAGATCGCACTGCGCTCACTTAATTCTCTAATACCGTAGAGTACTTTGTCTCAAAGGCATGCTTCCAGTCACTCGTAAAGTCTAGTATGTGAATTGTATGGAGCACAGTTTTAAAATTTAATTGAGGGATTATTTGAGTGTTTCTTTTAAACTTTGGTCACTCAATCTTAGGAATTTGGTGACCAAAATAACCCTTTCGGCAATAGATCGCCTTTACTGTAGAATACAAGAGTCATTATCGAGTGGGTCATATTAAAAAAAAATAGAGCGTGTATCAGCGTGTACACGCGGAAGAAGTGAAACTTCTTTGACGTATATGTAATAAATTATATATATTTGAGAATGCTCTTACATTTTTCCCATTTTCCCTACCATGCCCATACGAAGTATCACTTCAACAAGGTATCCTGTGACGACTTCGATTATCGAACAAGACGGTAAGTCCTCTTGTTAGAACTTTTTAGGAAGCGTATATGATATCTCAGAATTTATGCTTGTAAATTTTAACCAAACCATGTAATATAAGTTATACTACTATATAAAATAATACTACGTATTGTATACAATCAGTGTAGTATTTCAAATGTATATATTTATCTGAAAGTTTTTACTTCTATCGTGTGATCATAAGAACACACCCATTTTTTGGAACTGCGATATACGGTTCATTCGCGTTCATTCATAATTTCAACATGTTAGATAAATATAAATAAACTCCATATATAACACGAATGTTGTGTAGGGAGTCGACCTCAATAACGGACCGCGCTGTGTTTTTTTTAATACTTTGTAGGATTTGGCGTTTGACCATAATCTCATCTGATATTAAATGACGTTGTGGTCTGAGACGTTAAACATGCTAAACCCTTATAGATACGCCACCCTCACGGGGGAGAGAGTGGGTTATGTTTGACTCGCACCGACCAAAACCCCACGGTGTACCGACATACCGCATTTGTTGGGGCGGCAAGGGATAGTATTTGCTACTCAACCTTGGATAGTCGCCCACGGTCCGCCCAGCGGAAGGTAACCGCCGGGCTCCTACCTATTAGAAAGACAGACTTGACACACACCAGCTAATTCCCCTCGTCAGCCGGTCCCCTCAGGTCCGGCTACGGTGGTGGGAAGAGTTGGGCAAATCGCTGCCTCCTCCCGCCAGTAGGTTATGTCCGACTCGCACGGACCAAAACCCCACGGTATACCGACAGACCGCATGTGTTGGGGCAGCAAGGGATAGTATTTGCTACTCAATCTTGGATAGTCGCCAACGGTCCGCCCAGCGGAAGGTAACCGCCGGGCCCCTACCTAATAGAGAGACAGACTTGGCATACACCGGTTACCTCCCCTCGTCAGTCGGTCCCCTCAGGTCCGGCTACGATGGCGGGAAGAGTTGGGCAAATCGCCGCCTCCTCCCACCGCTTCTCCGTCGGTGGAGAGGGCCACTAAGAGGGTCTACCTCGCGAGCCCTCTCCGTCGCCTCCTATTGCGAAATGAAACACGCTAAACCTAGAGTGGGGCTGGCTCTCAAGTGCAGCTGCCAGAACACACCAACAGGTGCTCGGTGAGACATTTTATGCTAACTAGTGGTAGCGAGCCAGGCGGACTTAGAAAAAGGCTTGCCACCATGATATGTGTTTTTCTTCGCCAAAAGCACCGACTTAGTTGCTAAGACTCGTACGTAGATCTAACAAACGGTGTCGACATATGCCTTCACAGTTCGGCCCTTCTCAACAATAATAGTTTCTCGTCTGGCAGTCAAAGCATCTTCGGACCTAATATGTCACGCATACGGCTGAGCGCCACTAAGGGTGAAATCTATAGAGCGTACTAAGACCTATTTCACCCTTAAGTCCAGAGCTTAAATTTATAAGTCCAAGTCGTCAAATTCAACGCCTTACGAAAAACTTGGGCATTACTTATGCGAATAAAAAGGTATAATAATAATGTAACATTGACATTTCTATACTTTTTTGATTATTATTATTTCTTGACAGTCATTGGCTTCTTCCTTCATTGCAGTATGTCTAAAAGGCTTCTATTACTTTTTTCATTCTCGGTTGGCTTAATTCTTTAATTTTTTCAATATTCTCTCTATATGTATGGTTCAATTAATTTTTTACTATTAAAGACATTTTATAAACTCGACAATAGGGAGCTATTGATAGGAAGCAAGCTTAACATAATCAATACATAGTATAAAACAAAGTCGCTTTCTCTGTCCCTATATCCCTATGTATGCTTAAATCTTTAAAACTACGCAACGGATTTTGATGCGGGTTTTCTTAATAGATAGAGTGATTGAAGAGGAAGGTTTATATGTATAATAACATCCATTAAATAATGGCGAAATACTGTTATTTTTGAGGTTACTAATGTGATGTCGTAAATAATTACATAACCGATTCGATGCAGACGAAGTTGCACGGGTCAGCTAGTTAGACTATAAATTCAAAGTTTAAGTCGAGCTAAGAACTTAAAAAGACTGAGTGCGCGCTATAGATTTCACCCTATGACTTAGTTATCGCTAAACAACTTTCTAACCTACACATTCTCTGTTAATTGTTCTGCTCTCAAGGGTTATGGCATAATGTTAGTACTTTTCGTTTCTATCAACTATACTAAAAGTTTAATATACCTATAGTTTAATTTTCTAACAATTTAGACAAACGTTTGAAGCCGAATCCACTCTAATTAATTCCTTGTACCGAATAAACACACGGAAAAAAGAGTGTATTTGTAAAAAAAAAACGAAAAACATTCCGTTTCGGAACCTCTCGAGCGAAACATCAGGACTCGATTGAATCAATTTAAACTCGAGCTGAAAATCTCATCGCGAGGGTCCGTCCCTAATTATGCCACGGAAGTACTCGGAACAAAGGGACAAATTTAACAATGCACTCGTGTATGTGAAACACGTAAAATTTTGATCTTTAAAGCTATGAGATTGTATAGATGAGTTCCAAAATTTGAATTTCGCGAACGGTATAAGTAAAATTTGCGCGGGTGTAATCGTCTGTCGCGGGCAGGAGGGGGCGGGATAAGGGTATCCAATATGGCCGCCGTAAGATTTCGGTCGGTAATATTTAATTAAATCTTCGTTATTTATGATCGGAACGTGTAGCATGTGCTACGGATGATTTATAGTCTGTGGTTTTCATTTTGTTAAAATTCGAAAGAGATAATCCATAATTGTGTCCATGTAGATCACGACCACAACACACATGATGTAACAATCGCCAGTCCCTTTTTTTATTTTGTCGCCAATCAGTCAGAGTATATTTAGCAGCAGAGAGGTATGTTATTTCTGGCTGGCGATAGATTCCCAATCGGACCTGACTTAAAAATATAAAATAATAAGTAATAAAAAAAAAATACTCATTAATAATCAACACAAAGGAAGCATTATCACTGAACCGTCAATTCATAGCAGGTTACGTAACGCTTCATTACATAAATTAAGAAGCATGGTACCTATAATCAAAGCTACAGCGATCCTTCAAAAGTACCGTTAAAAATCACCAACGTACCTATTAGCTTTGTATATGGAGAGAGCCCAACCTCTTTCAACTAACCTCTGTGGGATCCACGCAAAAATTGGGCCAACCACCCCGAAAACCCTTACATCTCCCCATCGCCCCCACACGATAATTCACCCGCCACGTACGACCCTTGAGAAAAATAGCTCGAAAAACAGACAAGATTTAACTCGGCCCAGTTTTACAGGGTGATATTATGTCTATCGATATTATAAAGTGTTAAAAACGATAATTGTCGTATTTTAAACGTATTCATTGGAATCTAAAAACTAAAAAGCAATTTTGTTGTATACTTGCAATATTTTTGATTAATTAGGGAAAAAATCAAAAATCTTTAATTTACAAACAATGTTTTTTTTATTGATAGATATTACTTTAGCTATTAAATTTTGTGGTATTGAAAACAGCTTTAATGGAAACAAATTATTAAAGAAATACGCCATTTGAATTTGATATATTTTGTCAGTACATATTTCATTATACGCTTCAGTCTGATTTTTAAGAAATACATTCATTGCACATAAACTAAGTTATAATAATACAAAGTGAAGATTAGATCATATTATAATACACATAATAGATCATGTGCCAGCTTTTCTAATCTGTGATAAGAGTAATAGTTATAAATCGACATAGATTTAATATCGGTCGAACAAGTGCTATTATCGTTTACCCGAATAGGTTCCTATAAAGGTTCGTCCCTTACGCGTGCCGTTAATCTAAGCAAATGTACCGATCCGACCGGACCCGGCCTACCTAAACTGTTTGATGTTTTAACTCACAGGATTTTTACATAAAACTTTGTTTATTTAATCCCTTGAACTTTTTTATATTGCGTTTAACGTTACGTACCTCTACATACTATTAAATAACACAGGTCTACAAAAAAAAAATTGTTTGATGCCGCTAATTTTATGTTATAATTTGGTTAATTAGTCCACAAGACGTCGTGGGAAACTGTCAAATTCGCGAAGCTACGTTCAGGTTTGTACCGATCGATCATAACCTAAAAAATGTATTCTATTATACTGAATGTCATTATAATATGCAGTGATGGAGGTAAGCACTATGTCAGTCAGAGAACATAATCTATGCTATTCAAAACTGATTGATGAGTAATGAAAATGTTTCCCTGTAATACAAAAGTGTCCCTTCTATCGTGTGTTTTACGACACACCCTGTTTTTTATGTGACAACACAAACTCAACATATGTAAACTAAACATGAAACGTATTGTACTAAACTTTTATATAGATCGTTGCCATGTTGGCAGGTAATCGTGAGGGTTGTCACGCAAGATGAGTGTTATCGTAGATGTCAGGTGCGTGGAACACCTCAAGCACTCCCGCAAATTGATCCTTAATTAATATGTCTTCAACATTATCCCTACATATCCTATACAGAGTGGTAACGTTATGCGGTATCATCCAATTATTTTAATGATATATAAAAATCTATATATACATAAAAATCAATCGCCGAATGTATGTAAGCTCATGACTTCACAGCGGCTGTATCTATTTGGCTATTTTTTTCCTTGTTGTGTTTGTAATGATCAGGACAAGGTTTGTTTGAAATAAAACGATTCAAAAATTGTAGGAAAAGTAAAAAAATTGAATTAAAAAATCTCAAATAAAACCTTCAATTGTAGAGTTACAGTTTTATTTCATTACATAGACATAGTGTAAAGAGGAGATTTCGTTTTTATTTTACTTAGGACCCGGCGAAGCCGTGCCGTTTCACTAGTATAAAACATATATCCTTATCGAAGATACATCGTAAATAACAATATTAACAAGTAATAACGCAATAACATATGTAAAAGGGACGGAACCCCCGAATACCCACGACCGGGCCCAGTCACGGGTGCTAGGGGGTAGGAGGGGTAGGAGACTAGGGAGAGGGGAAGGGTAGAGGGTGAAGGGGAAAGGATCCGGGACGCTGGCGGGCAACACCAAACTGCACGTTTCGCCGAAGAGGGAATTTATTCGACAGACTTACAATAGTCCTTACAACTGACGCGAATCGCGGTTACAGCGTTCACTGTACTCGGGTACAGGTCGCAGAACAGGCAGGCCAGTAGCCACGGATCAGACCGAAAACGCGGGTTCTTCCTGGCGTAGCAGCGCTTCGATGAATCCGGCTTGAATCCGATGACTCACGGCGAACGATGAACCACGATGAATTTTCCACGATGAAACGATGCACGATGAATTCCGATGATCTTCTTACGATTGACACTCTGTTGTAGATGGTCTGATTAGCTAAGAACCTGCCACAATTTTACGGGGCCCCCGTCGAGCTTAAGTAGTTCGAGGCTATACCGTAATGAGAGCCGCGGTGGCTCTTACGATTTTTACTTGTTTACATCGTCATTTTTACTATGAATTTGCGATATTTTACAAAATATTTTCTTAATTACAATTATAATAATTATGTGTTATGTGTTATCAATAGATTCGTCTCTGAAGGCTCGATACAATGCAATAATTAGCTTAATTATACGATAAATACCTAAAAAGTTATACACGAAAAACATATGTTTTTACGACAAAATTCCATTTTCCTATTTTTCACTTTGGCCTTTTTTGGCCGTTTTATATACTTTCATTACTTTTTATTACTATTTTATACAATTATACATTATTTAACACGTAATTTACTCAAAAAATCCACAAGTTCTAATATTTTACGTAATATGATACAGAATGTTTACTTCTACAATTTTAAAGATTCTACGTTAATTTTTATTGCTATATATGCTTTTTAGCTTTAAACCTATTAATACAATACAATTATTACGCAATTCCTATTAATTACCATGAAAAACACAAATTAACACAAAAAATTGGGTACACTAGAATTGTCCTCACAGTGCCCTATATGGCGTCAGACCGATAATGGTATGTGCGCGCCAACACATGTTTATATTTCGCTAAATTTTACGCTGCGTCGCCAACAGTCTCCCCCCCAGTGTACGCTCCGTCGTGCACTCCATCCCGTGGACGCGACGCTGCAGGCACGATGACGATGAGACGCGAAGTAGGGCGCCTCAGGATTCCGCCTCTCGAAGTCCGGACATCCACCACTCTCGTTCTGCCGTCTGGTCCAGGGTGACACGCGATGACCTCTCCTCTAGGCCAGGTGTTGCGGGGTAGAGATGCGTCGGCGATAATCACAATATCGCCTGGCTGCGGCTGACGAGCTTCTTTCCCTTCTATTCTCCTGGGCATGAGAGTTGGCACGTATTCTCTCAGCCACCTTTTCCAAAAATGATCAGCCAAATGCTGAGTGGTCTTCCAATCTGCTTTCCCGATGAGGTTGTACTCGTTGAAGCTTCCCACAATCGCAGAGCCACATGAACGCCCGATTAGGAAGTGATTGGGCGTTAGGCTTTCCTCGTCTTCCGGATTCACGCTCAAGTGGGTGAGTGGGCGTGAATTGACCGTATGCTCGATTTCGGTCAACAATGTGTGCAGGACTTCTTCTGGAGGGCTCCTCTCGTTCAGCACTGCGGATAGTGCGGTCTTCACCGTGCGCACCATCCGTTCCCAGGCACCTCCCATGTTGGGTGCTCCAGGTGGTATGAATTTCCAGCGTATCCCCTCTTGATTCGCTGCGTCGATTAGCTCATTCTTCTTGAGCTTTCCCATTTCTTCTCGAAGCTCGTGGTTGGCGCCGATGAAGTTGGTCCCGTTGTCGCTGTACATCACCCGCGGAGTGCCTCTCCTTGCTGACATGCGCCGCAGTGCCATGATCATGGAGCTGGTACTGAGTGATGGCACCAGCTCGAGATGCACTGCGCGCGTCGTGAGGCACGTGAAGAGCGCTCCCCATCTCTTCTCCTTCCTTCTCCCGATGGTGACGAACATGGGGCCGAAGTAGTCGACGGCCGTGCACGTGAACGGGTGCGATCCGTAGCGCAGTCGTTCCACGGGCAAGTCTCCTGTCGGCGGCATTTGCGGCTTCATCTTCCTGGTGCGGCACCATTGGCATTGGTACAGCACACGTTTCACGGCGTCGCGTAGAGATAAGATCCAATACGTCTGCCTCAACTCGTTAACGACTGTTGCATGGTTTGCGTGACAGAAGCGGCGATGGTAGCGATCGATGAGCAGACGAACCACATGATGGCGGCCGTCTAGGATCGCCAGATTTGTTGCGGAACCGTCCCATTTGAGCTTGGCGGTTCGGGCGTTTAGACGAAGGATTCCCTTGTCGTCGAGTTGAACGTCGATCTTCTTTAGGCGACTGTTTGTTTTCAGTGGTACTTCTTTCTTCATTTTCTCGATGTCCTCTCCGAAAGAGTCTTCTTGGCTGTTTCGGATGATGTGTTGTTCTGCTTTCTTCAACAATTCTTCCGGTATTGGCAACCAGTTTCTTTCTTCAATCTTCTTTTTGCAGATCTTCATTTTCTTTTCTTGTTTCCCCTTTCGATGGGGCTTCCAAGCTTCGTCGTTTTCTTTCACGGCGTTGACGACGTGTTTCCGTCTACAATTTTCTATGAATTGGAAGACTCGTGCAGTAGCTCGCAGGAGTCTTATCCAGCTGGAGAAGCGTTCCGGTTGTGGTAGAACGCTCTCTTCTTTCTTCACGGTTGCCAGGACGGTTTCAACTTTCTTCTCCTCACCGGACGGCTCGACCCGGTGGAAGCTCTTCTGAGGCCAGTCTGCGTCTGGCCGGCGGAGGAAGTCTGGCCCGACGAACCATCGGCTATCCTCGGCGAAGGTTCGCGGCACCTCCCGTGTGGCGATGTCGGCCGGGTTGTCCCTCGTAGGCACCCACCTCCACTCGTGTGGCTTGGAGAGGTCTTCGATCTCGGCGAGGCGATGCGCGACGAAGGGTTTGAACCGACGGGGATCTGCCTTCAGCCACTGGAGAACTGTGCTAGAATCAGACCAGAAGTATCGCTCGGTTATTTCCATGTCTATTTCCTCCGTCAACGTCCTCGCGAGCCTTGCCCCCAGTAGTGCCGCTTGCAGTTCCAGGCGAGGGATCGTCACTGGTTTTGTCGGCGACACCCGCGCCTTCCCTGCGATGAGTGCGACGTGTACGCCATCCGCCTCTGCCCTCCAGTAGCACGCCGCTGCGTACGCTGTCTCACTGGCGTCGACGAACGTGTGCAGCTGTCCCGCTCCCGCTGCTGGTGTCAGACATCGGGGTATCTTCAAGTCTCGTAGCGCGGACAGGCTGCTGATGTATTCGAACCACTGGTGGTGCGCCTCCTCGGTGATGGTTTCGTCCCAATTTGTCCCGGCTCGCCAGATAGCCTGTAACATTCTTTTTCCTTTAATTAGTAACGGTGCGACTAACCCCAATGGGTCAAAGGTCGACATTACAGCGCTCGTTACTTCGCGCTTCGTAGGCACTCGATTGCCTTCCACAATGTCTTGTGGTGCGTTACGCAGGCCACCATTAAAGGCCAATGCGTCTTCTTTTATTAACCACCGTAGCCCGAGCGTTTTCTCCTCATTGCTTCCGATGGCAATCTCGGTCGGTGATTTGGTAGTAAAAGGGACGGAACCCCCGAATACCCACGACCGGGCCCAGTCACGGGTGCTAGGGGGTAGGAGGGGTAGGAGACTAGGGAGAGGGGAAGGGTAGAGGGTGAAGGGGAAAGGATCCGGGACGCTGGCGGGCAACACCAAACTGCACGTTTCGCCGAAGGGGAATTTATTCGATAGACTTACAACAGTCCTTACAATTACGCGAATCGCGGTTACAGCGGTCACTGTACACGGGTACAGGTCGCAGAACAGGCAGGCCAGTAGCCACGGATCAGACCGAAAACGCGGGTTCTTCCTGGCGTAGCAGCGCTTCGATGAATCCGGCTTGAATCCGATGACTCACGGCGAACGATGAACCACGATGAATTTTCCACGATGAAACGATGCACGATGAATTCCGATGATCTTCTTACGATTGACACTCTGTTGTAGATGGTCTGATTAGCTAAGAACCTGCCACGATTTTACGGGGCCCCCGTCGAGCTTAAGTAGTTCGAGGCTATACCGTAATGAGAGCCGCGGTGGCTCTTACGATTTTTACTTGTTTACATCTTTATTTTTACTATTATTCATCGATATTTTACCAAATATTTTCTTAATTACAATTATAATAATTATGTGTTATATATCAATAGATTCGTCTCGGAAGGCTCGATACAATGCAATAATTAGCTTAATTGTACGATAAATACATAAAAAGTTATACACGAAAAATATATGTGCTATTTTATACAATTATACATTATTTAACACGTAATTTGCTCAAAAAATCCACAAGTTCTAATATTTTACGTAATATGATACAGAATGTTTACTTTTACAATTTTAAAGATTCTACGTTAATTTTTATTGCTATATATGCTTTTTAGCTTTAAAACAATTAATACAATAAAATTATTACGAAATTCCTACTAATTATCATGAAAAACACAAATTAACACAAAAAATTGGGTACACTAAAATTGTCCTCACAGTGCCCTATATGGCGTCAGACCAATATTGGTATGTGCGCGCCAACACATGTTTATATTTCGCTACGTTTAAGCTGCGTCGCCAACAATATGAGATATTAAAATGATTCAGTAATAGAAATCCGAGACGGGTGCTGATAGTTCGATTGGGCTTCACACACGAAACACTCGCGAAATACTTGCATCGAATTACGAAAAAACCGTTAGGAGAGCGGTGCGGAACGCGTGCGTCTCGGACGAAAGCCCAATCGAACTATCAGCACCCGTCTCGGATTTCTATTACTGAATCATTTTAATATCTCATATTGTTGGCGACGCAGCTTAAACGTAGCGAAATATAAACATGTGTTGGCGCGCACATACCAATATTGGTCTGACGCCATATAAAGTCCAATCTTTTGGCCGCACGTGGATACCTCCCGGTGCTCAACGAAGCGTGTGGAGCGTCCTGCCCGCTCGCCGGAGGCCCCGCGGCCTACGGCAAGGTAGACGGGCCTGGGTAGCTTGGCCTTGGCGGTGATCGCCTAGTCAAGTCCAGGTGTCTCCCTCCCACCCTCCTGATCCTCCCATTCCATCCCTGAGTGTCTGTTTGGGCGTAGCCCGGTTTACCGGTCTGCGTTCTCGGCCTCAGGCTTGTTAGGGACTCCCCCTAGGCAAGCTTCCCCCTAGGCTTCGTAGGTTCGACTGTGAGGCATTGCACTTCGCCCACAGCTCTTTTGGTCCGGACTCGGGATAGTCCCGTAAAAACCGTTAAGGCGTGCCCCCCTGCCCCTCAGGCAGGGAGGTTGTTTCGCGACCCCCCCGCACCCTCCGGCCTCGGGATGGCCGACGTCGAACTTTTAATGCAGTACACTAGGTACTTGGAAGATCAGGGACCACCCGTTCTATCCAATATGGAGGTGTCAGTCTGCAGGTTAGGGATGACCGGTCATCCAACCGTCGTATTAGTATCCGCGTATCTCTCGCCGAATAGAGAATTGTTAAAATCCGACTTAGAGACGTTACTTCAGTTAGGAGACTCCGTCATTATAGCGGGGGACCTCAACAGCGGAAACGTCATCTGGAACAGTCCGAGTACCTCTCGTAACGGGAGGAAGCTCGACGAACTAGGTGACGTCCTCGCGTTTGACGTCATAGCCCCTCTTGAACCTACTCACTATCAGGACAACTGTCGGCCGACAGTTTTAGATGTAGCCATTTTCAAGAATGTCTCGCTTCGGTTACAACTTATTCAAGTCGTACACGAGCTTGACTCGGACCATCGCCCGGTTATAATGCATTTAGGTAGCCCAGACGATACCACCCCTTCGTCGGTGAGGGTGGCGGATTACGCGGAACTTTTGAAGTATCTCAAAGATACTTCCTCGCCAAGCATTTTAGATAAAATTCCGGACGTGTTGGTGTCCAAAGCTGACGCGGATTTGGCCATCGATTCCCTGGTCAACTACCTTCAGACCGCCATCAGGGAGACCTCGAGAGAGGTGCAAGCGGCGAACGATCGCCGCTTTATACTCCCGGATGACGTGAAGGCGTTGATCAGGGAAAAGAACGCCGCGACTCGAGCTCACGACACTTACCCGTCCAGAGACAATCGCGATCGATTACGAATACTCCGGAAAAAAGTTAAGGCTCGTATTGTAGAAATCCGGGACGACAGGTGGAACCGACTGATGGAGAGTATCCAGCCGTCCCACCTGGCGTACTGGCAGTTAGTTAGAACTATGAAGTCAGACGTGACAACACCTATGCCCGCGCTCGATAGAGGCCCCGGGTTGCCTCCCGCGTTCGATAGCTTAGACAAGGCGGAGTCACTTGCCGCGAGTTTGGAAAAGCAGTGTTCACCGAACACAACCAATACTGACACCGCTCATATTGAATCGATCGAGTCATCGGTAGAACGCGCACTCGCGTCTCCACCGGCGGATACCTTAACCCCCGTCACTTTTGATGAAGTCTCGGAAGCCATCAAGCGTTTAAAGCTCAGAAAGTCCCCAGGTCCCGATGGGATCAGGAACGAGGTTCTCAAGCTCCTTCCTGATCGTATCATAGCTCTATTGGTCTGCATCTTCAATGCGGCCATGTCCCAGGGTCATTTTCCAGCCGCCTGGAAGAAGGCCGTAGTGATAGGTATTCACAAGCCCGGCAAAAAAGCTACTCTTCCAGATAGCTATCGCCCTATCAGTCTATTAGATACGTTAGGCAAACTGTACGAGCGGCTCCTTCTGAACCGTCTCCAGACAGCTATATCACAGTTAGATCTGTTGCCACCTGAGCAGTTCGGATTTCGTGCCGAACACTCTTGCACGAATCAGGTACACCGCCTCACGGAGTACATTTTTTCGAAATTTAATGAGGATCCGGATCCTAATCCGTACCCGGTTAATCCTAATCCGAAACGCTCGATAGCAGTCTTTTTCGATGTCGCCAAGGCCTTCGACAAGGTCTGGCACTCCGGGCTCGTCCACAAATTAATTCTCTTCCGTATTTCTGATAGGTTAGTTCATATCATACGCGATTTTCTTACCGATAGGTCCTTCCGCTACAGAGTGGAAGGAGTTCTGTCTCCGTCCCACCCGATACGCTCAGGTGTGCCCCAAGGGTCCATTCTGGCACCCACTCTCTTCAACCTGTTCGTCAGTGACCTACCTCAACTCCCGGGAGTGGAGGTGGGTTGTTATGCTGACGATACAGTCATATACGCTTCCGATTGGTTTCCGCCAAGACTTAGGACACGCGTCGAAGAAGCCGTTAGCACACTCGGTGACTGGTTTCTTCGATGGCGTATAGAAGTTAACCCGGTGAAAAGCGCCGCGATAATTTTCGACCCGATATCGAATAAATACGAACGTAGACTCGCGCCGATTAAGTTATATGGGTCGGTGATTCCTTGGGCCGATCAGGTTAAATACCTAGGAGTCACGTTGGATAGACGCCTCTCGTTTAACCAACACACGAAAAGAGTCAGAAATAAGGCCGCTATGGTCTTGGGTCGGTTACACCCACTAGTTAGTCATAAAAGCACTATGTCCTTAAGACACAAACTTACATTATATAAAACTTGTGTTCGTCCGATTTTAACGTACAGTGCACCCGTTTTTGCACATATGCCTAAAGCCAATTTCGAGTCATTACAGTGTATACAGAACCGATTTCTACGCACAGCCACCGGGGCTCCGCGATATGTTCGGAATAAGGATCTCCATAGGGACCTGGAGATGCCTTCTATCTGGGCGTATGTAAAATCACTCACCACCAGATACTTTGATAAAGCCGCGAATCATCCTAGCCCGTTAGTGGTATCCGCCGCAAATTACGAAACCGTACCGGACGTACCGCGTTATAAAAGACGACCGCGTCACATTTTCACCGATCCTCCCGATAAAATAACGTCAGCGAACGATCAGTACCAGCCTGTCTCTCAAAACAGAGCGTGTTCACGCCCACGCCCGCGTAACCACAGATCACGCCGCCGTGGTCTGGGGGTAAATTTCGCTCCCGCACACCAGAGTAGGCCCCCTCGGCAGCGGCTCAAGCCTAGGTTCGTTCCCTCGGTAGGGAGCCCTTGAGTGCGCTGCTCGCGCGATACAGTGACACACCCATACATCACTGCAACAACATTACACGCATCACCTCCACACATGTGCACGCTCACACGCTTACACATAAAAGTGGATGGGTTTTTTCTTTTTGTTTTTACCCGTATCGAACTGTAATAGTTTAGAATCTTTTCCGATACAAAATACATATAGGAGTTGTTGAGATATGTATGCTTGGTACACATATATGTTTCAACAACTCTTATTTGTATGAATAGTTTAGCTTTAACTTAGGTTAGCTTTGTTAGGTCGCGAATTGCATGAACAGGCAACAGCCAAGCCGAGGTGTGCCGTGCACCCTTGAGCTGGTTGCCAAAACAAAAATCGGCTGAGTGCCTTAAGCGCTCGCCTTAGTAGTCCGGTGAAGCTGTTAAGACCTTGCTAGGTCAATAGCGTAGTCAGTTAAAAAAAAAAAAAAAAAAAAAATCCGAGACGCTTCGTCTTTTGTAACATGTTCTATCGTACAATGAGTCTAAATCAGTCTTATAGTGTCGAAAATTTGATGTAAGTTATGGGCATTGTTGTGATATTTTCTAACACAGGGAGTTAGAAACCAATTTCTTATCGGAAACCTATTGCCGAGTTCTTGAGTTTTGCTACTTTTAACATATTAACTCTAGCGTGTTACAATCTTAAGACATACTCACAAAATTACATTCAAACTCTTTTATGAACAGTCTTCTTTGTGGATGTAAAACAACGATGATTAATAGGTTATAATTTTGAGTTTTAAGTTGTATGATATTTTGTAAAATTGAGGTTATGTAATAAATTATATTAAAGAATTTATTTTTGAAATATACATTTATAAGGTTTTAAATAAAACTGAAAGCAAAATATATGATATTTAACAATAACACCACGAAATGAATGTATCTACAAAATAATTTACTCTATAATAAGGACACAGGAGTCACTATTTCTGGTAATCCAGAACTGTCAAATGTCATTACAGACTATAGATATAATTTCCACGATTTGAATCGATTTGTAAACATCAATATAAATTTTCAAATTATTTTTATTGCAATGACATTCTAGTATGTCGTAATATAATACACCTATCGTATTATTTAGTATCTAATCTGTTAATAAAGCCCTTTTGTTTGGATTAAGTATCTGGTGTTCTTATTATTTTTTGTTTGTCCTCATTCACATTTTTGGATAATCTTTATTTTGCCCTTTATGTAGATTATCACTTATCGATTATAATCATTACATAGTATAAAATAAAGTCCCCTACCGCGTCTGTCTGTCTGTTCGCAATAAACTTAAAAACTACTGAACGAATCTTCATGCGGTTTTCACCAATAGATAAAATGATTCATGAGGAACGTTTTGGTATATAATTTGTCAGTTTTTCTTTAGTATTTTTTTATAATCAGAGCGGGACAACGTCTGCCGGGCTCGCTAGTAATATAATAAAATAAATTATTTGATACAACTATGTCTATGGGCACGCCAAAATTTGAAATGTTCTTTATTTTCTACTAAATAAATGTACGGTTGCAAGCTGTTTATGGTTCATCTTAATATTAAAATGTTTCTTTTTTAATTATCTGCGTTTTTCATAATAAGTCCTAACATTTATCTTGATTTCATACATTAAAATACAATAATGCAAACATTTTTATAAACCATGCATTAATATTTAAACTTTTTAGAATCGGGCTCCGAGATACCTCTCTTCAAGAAAAAAATAAATTAAATGAAGAATATCCAGCCTGTATGTGTGTGTTACTAATTTATTTTATAAAAGTAGATACTTATATGTAGTATAGGATGCATTTAAAAATTAAGTTTATTACATTAAGAACGCTGTCAAATCGCAAACAAATTTAATCTTTTTTTTTATATCATAGGAGGCAAACGAACAGATGGGTCACCTGACGTTAAGTGATCACCACCGTCCATAGACACTTGCAACATGAGGAGAGTCGCAAGTGTGTTGCCAACCTGTGTTGGGCGGGGGAGAGGAAGGGAAGAAGGAAGGGGAAGGGGAGGGTAGGTGGGTCTCCGGCGCTCTCACTGATCGAACGAAATGCAACAATGCAAGCACTGTTACTTCACGTCGGTTTTCTGTGAGAGGGTGGCTCTACCCCGGTCGGGCCGACCCATTCATGCTGAAACCTGTATTAGCTTCAGCGTGGCTCTACCACCTACAAAAATAATCTATTGAGATTATTTTAAAAAATCTATAAATTTTATGCTGACAGTACTGGATATTAGATTTTTAAGTCGGTTTTTGTTTTCAACGAATATTAAAAAAGTTAAGGACATGAAAAGGAACTCTAACACTTAGGTGCGGTCTGTCGTATAATTCTGAATAATTCTGAGCTTAGTTATCCGACAGCGGATAAATAGGGAGGGCTATGTATTTAGTCGGACGTCACAAGGGCCTCATCTGCTGTATCGACCACCTTTTACGACGTAAACATTCGCACTGATAGTGGTTCTAAACCTTTTATATATTAGGTGTTATCATATAATACGTGAAGCCTAAACTTTGTATCTCTTTTTAAAGGAATTGGGCGAACGGATGAACGTTAAATTTGGCATAGTGCAGAAAGCTATTTATTTGATATAAAATGCATTAGAAGTACATTAAATTAATTTAAATATGCATTACTCACACTACTGTTTTACAATTTTACACAACATATACACACATAAAAAAAGACATTTTGACATCTGTCAATAATGGACTTCAAAAAAGGTTGTGAAGGAGGTTGCTATGCTCGACTGTATGTATTATTTTAATCTTAGTTTCCAATTACCCTTTTTCATTCTACATTCTACAATGATATTATTGCATAATACCCTTTGACAAAAGAACCCTAATAAAATTCAAACTTTAAAATATCAATGAACTATGGTCGAATGTCGACCTCTGGGCGCCCACTAGTTAATTTTATTCTGTGTATCATAAATCGTCTTTTTACTCTAATAATATTTAATACATAAATTATGAGCCTCTGACAGCCAACATTACACATACACTATTATGTAATACTAATATATATAGGTACAGATTATTATACCATACTCTAGTAGCTACTTATCATCAATCTAACACTATATTGGGGCGTGATTTAGTAGCATAAACTTCTTAACGGATTTTATTGAAATACTACAGTAATATAGCTTATACCGACGTACTCTGTGTAAACCGTTAGTTATACAAAGATATATACTACAGTAGAACCTCTTTAAGTCAAACTTCGATAAGCTCAAAATTACCAAAACTCGAAAAAATATTTTGTTCCTTCTCTTCAAGCTCCAAAACTTTCTTTATTCGAAATATCAATCCTCTATAAGTTGAAATGATCATTAAGCCAAATAACTATGCTGGTACATATTATCCCTCCAGAAATCGAGAAAATTTATATCTCGAACATAGCAATGATTGATTTTACAACTCACTAACTCTATCATTTGAAAATAATTACCTCTATAACTCGAAGAAGAGTAAGTTACCAATTTTAAGAATTTGTAATGTTAACCTAAAATTATCCTCCACAAGTTGAATATTTCATTACAAAATCCGCCTAAGTCGAAATCCTACATATGTCAAAACTCGAATTTTATTGCGTCTCCATCAAAGTTCGGCTTACAAAAGTAATGAAAATCTTTCTATTACCTAGAAATAAGTTCAATTAGGTTGGTTTATCACAAAACCATTTATTTGTTCTTTTCCCTCCGTATAACGTAAATTGTTTATAGCGAAAAAAATTGCTCGGTCCCTTGACATTCGTTATATAGATAACTAATAATTGTAATACTATATACCTAATAATACACTGTATACCTAATAATTGCGGGTGGCTGCTTGTAAATTACATTTGTCTTGGGAGTCAAATGCAAAATCAAATTATATAGTTTGACATTCGCTGTCTTCGTTTAGAAGGGTAACCCGGGGGATGTTAGGGACAAATCGCTGGCGCTCGCGGGCAGGCACGCAGAGCCGTTTGCAAGACGCACCCTTCTAATCCCCGCGCCACCCGCACCCTCATTACATAGAAGGATAGTTAAAACCTCCCGTCTCCCTATAAGCGGCGAATTGCTTCGTTTTATGTCTTTAATAAAAACAACTTTGTCTGTGAATAATCTAATCTGTATTCGTGAGTTTATACTATGATATAGGCCATAAAAAATCGAGTATTTTCTGTACAAAAAATAACTAGACATTTGTCTCGTTTTAATTTTTTTTTAAATAATTTTGTTGAAACTTTTTATTGGCAGATAAAGGACTTTCAACGAATTCTAGATTATAACTACATATTAGTCATTCAAAGGAAATTAGTGGTAATCATGTAATTTAACCGAGTTATCTTAAGTTTGGTGTTGGGATTAAGATTATACGCGGTAGATATTAAGCCATTCATAAAATGATAAAATATTCATATAAACTATAATATATGAGATGTATGTATGATATACTATCTCATTCTCTCGCACGTTGAATCCTATAGACGTATATATTTGTCTCCTTTTAATGTCGCTTGTTTGTTTCGTCGAGTTTCAAGCCACAACTGAGCCAAAGAAGTTTTCATTCCGATAATTTAAAAAAAAACATCCGGTAATTACTTTAAATAAAGTAGATAGCTTCTGTTAATCAATAAAATCATTTTGAGGGGAACGAAGCCGCACGCACTTGCGAGTAAATTGAAAAAAAAATTACGTTTGTCAAATACTGAAAAGGTATAAACGTGAAATTACTCACTTCAGTAACCAAAGGTACAGATAAGTACAACGTGGAGGCGTCACCCCTGCCGCCCGCTACCATCGGATTATATGCACGGAAGATAGTTAAAGCCCGCCCTGAATAAATTTAGCTCGTCAATAAAAAAGGCTTTTGTCCCTTTGGTATAAAGGGATGTTTTGTTATCTTGAGGATTGGCTAATTTGACAATAACAAAAGGGTTTCCGCTCTGGGTATTGCGCTCAGATAATTAACGTGTTTTGTGTGTGTTTTTTTTGTAATTTATTTTTTGTATACGCGTATGAGAAATACGTTTAATGAAAAATATATATTTAAAATCGACATAGAAATAGGCTAAGATATAACAGTTCAGTATATTTTTCCTCTTAGTTCAATAAATTTTAATTATATTAATATAAGAATTTTAGTAATAGGTTTTTTATACATAGAAAAATACAGTTATTAATTGTATGTCTGTATTTTATAATATTCAAAAATCAAAATGAAATACTAATAATAATGACTAATACGTGAAGAAAAAAAATCGACTCCTTATTATGTTCGATTTTCGACCACTAGGCAACTAGAGTGAGCAACATATAAATCAATTGCCGAATGTATGTACGTGTATCACTTTCAAACGGCTGCACCTCTTTGGCTAATCATTTTTGTATCGTGTTTGTAATTGTGAGAAAAGAGTGTGTAATGAAGAAAATATTCGTAAAATAGTACGTAAAATTGAAAAAAATACGGTACAAATCTCCATATAAAAAGTGTGTTAAAGAGAAGACAATATTTATTATTTATCTTATTTTTGGTAACCAATCATTTTTTTTTTTTTTCGAACTGACTACGCTATTGACCAAGCAAGGTCTTAACAGCTTCACCGGACTACTAAGGCGAGCGCTTAAGGCACTCAGCCGATTTTATTTTGACAACTATCTCAAGGGTGCGCAGCACACCTCGGCTTTGACTGTTGCCTGGTACATGCAATTCGCGACCTATGTGAGCTAACCTAAGGTAAAATAACTATTCATACATATATGAGTTGTTGAAACATATATGTGTACCAAGCATACATACCTCAACAACTCCTATATATATTTCGTATCGGATAATATTCTAAACTATTTCAGTTTGATAGGGAAAAAATAAAACCCTTCCACCTGCATGTGTAAGCGTGTATGCGTGCACGTGTGTGGAGGTGATATGTGTAAATAACCAATCATGTAATACATTATTACTACCATTATGGAGTAGGTAAAAATATTACTAGTTTTTGCGATAATTTCAGTGTACCAACAAAATGGTGGCCCCCTTGTTACAACTTTCCAGGAAGTTTTTGCGGCAAATCAGAATCTATGCTCCGTGTTTATATTTCCCATCCACTTGTGCACAATAACCAAACTATATTACGTGAAACACCGACAACAATACAAAATTGCCGTACCGTGAAGCTGTGGAACAATCTCCCGGCCAGTGTGTTTCCTCCTTCCTATGACATGGGGTCCTTCAAGTGCAACGTGAAGAGATACTTACGCAGACCGGCATGACAGCGGCGACCGGCGATGGATAGTATGTCTCTCGGTGGTCGCCGTTGTTTTTGGATTGTACTGTACTTACCATCAAGCACAGTACAGTCACTTTGCCGAGCTACAATAAAAAAAATATATAAAGCCAAATAGCACAAGATTATGAACAAAAATATAAAAACCACTACATGACTAAGTTTTTTTTCTCTTTTTTCGAAATGACTACGCTATTAACCTATCAAGGTCTTAAAAGCTACACCGGACTACACTACATGGCTAAGATCCCGCCTAAAGCTTCGGCATTCCAGAAGACAATAGAGGGATCTTTAAAAAATTTACGTTCCATTGCCATTTCGTTTTATCACACGGTAGAAGTGTTAAAGTAATATTTGATGTAAATTACAACAGCGTAAAGCTAGGGCAGACGGTTTGTAATTTAATAAATTTGAAAGAGAGTATAACCAAGTTTAAAAGTGCAACAGAAAACGGCACCGAAGTCCAACTCCAAACGGAGTGTTATGGACTTCGAGCGTTGAAAGTGGGCGACTTCCGTGGACTGAACACTCGAAATGCGCTCGCTCTCGTATTTTGTACTTGATTTATTTTAAAATGCCGATCGCATTGTATATGGCATTTAATACATATCTACACTTTATATAGATATGCAAATTTGCGAAAACATTTCGTAGCTGCTTTAAAACACATGATTTTACAGATTTCAATGAATGTTAGTATGTCTGAAGTCAATAAACTTCTAAACTTTATTGTAGGCGGTAGAGCAACGCGGAAGTTATTATTGGTTTCAGCATGAATGGGTCGGCTCGCCCGGGGCACTACCACCCTCTCACAGAAAACCGACGTGAAGTAACAGTGCTTGCATTGTTGTGTTTCGTTCGGTCAGTGAGAGCGCCTACCCTCCCCTTCCCCTTCCTCACTCCTCCCTCCACCAAACACAGGCTGGCAACGCACTTGCGACTCTCCTGGTGTTGCAAGTATCTATGGGCGGTGGTGATCACTTAACATCAGGTGACCCATCGGTTCGTTTGCCTACTATGATACAAGAAAAAAGCTATTGACCGACTCTCATTAAAATTAGCACATTTTTTTTTAACTTACTACGCTATTGACCTAGTAAGGTCTTAACAGCTTCGCCGTACTACGAAAAAATTAGCACACCTAATTGCTTTTTCATAGAGAAAGTTTTTCCTTCGACTCACCGCTAGATGACGCTAGGCTATATTTTATTGTTACTAAGCTTTATATTGTAATTAGATGTAGCGGTATATCCCGTAATCAAGCATAGTGCAAGGGTATTGGTATTCAACTAGATTGCTAACACCATAAATCCATTACAGACCTCCATTCGATTTGTCGTGTTTCAAAATTAGCTGTATGTCCAGGGGCTATTAACACTGCTTACCCTCATGTACTTATCCATTCCTTTGTCAAGCTTTATAAAAAAAAACATGTAAATTAAATTATATTACTCGAAGATACCAATTCATTCAACCGTAAATCATCGACATGCCATCATGGCAGGGATTTTCAAGATCAAAACTAAAAATATTTTATTCAATTTAGGCCCTAAGAACGTAGTATGTGTATGGTAGTTATGAACGACAAAACTACCACCGATTTGAGAAACAACCCAGAAATCGCAAAGGTTTGGCCACTTTAGCATCATTACGCTTATTTTTAAGCGGCTAAGCGCCATAAATACTCGTCCTCATTAGTCCGGTAAAGCTGGTAAGGCCTAAAAGGCCAATAGCATATGGTCAGTTCGGAAAAAAAACGAACCCCCTAGCATGGTCCCTGAACTCACAGTCCGGTATATCGTTATTTAACGTCAGATGGAATTGTGCTCAAACGATATAACCATAAAATAAAAAAACACTCCAAATAAATTCATATACCTACAAAAAATCCGCACCACTTACCCTAAGTGATTCTAACGTACTTTATAGTTATACATGAAAACGCAGCTCAACCCTAAAACGGTAACGCGTGACACGAGTGACCCTACCGGTCTAACAGTCCCGTACTATCAAAGGTCAACCGACAATACGCACTGACCTCTGTATTTAAAGTTGACCAGTTCTGAAACCAGTTCAAAAATTAGTTAGCAACGTTTCAATCGAGGGCGCATTTTCATTTCATTTCAAAATTAGCTAAATCCAATTTTAATGCATGTTATACGTGTTTAATGTTTTTGAGATTTCCTGTTTTTGAAGTTATACTTCTTTTACCGCGTTAGGGAAAAATGATGAGAGTAAATGTTTACGATGCGCGCGCAAACCGTCACGAAAAACCGACACCCTGAAGTTAGTTATAGTCAACATTTTGTTTCTTTGTATTTGTTGTTTATATTTCTTTGTATTAAAACTTTCAATGTATTAAATACCTTTTATCTATTGTTAGAGTAGTTTTTGCTACAAATGTAGAATAAGGCGAAAGATACAAATTTGAAAAGATTTTTATCTTGTTACGCCAAAGAAGTATAACTTCTAACGCGTGTACATAACTATACACACACTTTTTTATACTCCATGTATCATCAATTATTTTTAAAAATATATCTTATTAAATTCATATTCATTAGATAGTAATTCAATTTATTTGAATTATTCTACTGATTCGAATAATTTGCATATTCAAATCCAAATCCGCACAACCCTACGTACTAACATTACAATCATAATAAATAAAGTTATTGTGAAAGTGATAATGACATTGAAAATTAAACGGCAATGCGATCGGCCCCATTGACTGGCCTGCATTCCGAACAGAAAAAAAATCAACAACCAACGCAACTCAATAAAAAAGTAAAATTGCCGGCACTGACATTATCCTATTACGTCATCATTCCATTCATGAAAACGATGGCCGAAAAAACAATCGCATCGCGAACACGTGTTAAACGGTGCCATTAAACGAACGCTGTCGAAAAATATTAATTATTAATTAACACGCATCGTTCTGTATTTAAAATATTTTTATCGGCGCCGAAAGGCAAAATGTCAGGAGTTAATTCTGTGGCCGCGATGGCATTGTTTGCGGGTCGCTTGCATAAAAAAACACACACAGAAACGAAACCGTGGAAAAAACAGGCGAAACGGCGGGAAATAAAAAACGGGCCCGCGCCAAGCTAACCGTGATTTAAAAATAAAAAGCGTCGGACGTCCGTAATGAAATCGAAAGGTGGTTCGTCGATGGCCGATGGAAAAACATAAAAGAAACGACGCACTTTCACGCGTGAGAATTTTAGATTTTTAGCGCTCGCATAACCGTTTGTATTTCAGCATGATAGTCATAGTGTGAATTTTAAGAACAATCAAAATTGGGACATTTTCAAATAATTTAGACCAAATCGATCGGTATCATTCAAAATTAAAAAGGCTTTCTCTAAGTCATCACGTGAGTTTTTGACTGAATCTTAAAATTTCATGTAGTGAACTAAGACTATAAAATAGTCTAGTCATAATGTTGTATGGTTATTTGATTCTATATTTTGTATTATTGGTTTTGTTTAGATAATGTAGTTTGGTTACTGTGCATGGGTGATGTGGATAGAAAATAATACCACGACCGCCGCAGAGACTCTCTGGTAAGTTGTAGTAAGAAGGCCACCATCCTGTTAGAACTTTGCAATGATGGCAAGAAACTTGTAATACCATTACCTATTCGACAATAGCAGTATTAATCTACTAGAAAATAGGTTGCCAAAAATAAACCAAAAACAATATTTTACAAAAAAAATTAAACCGCCTTCGATTTGATAAATTAATAAGGCACTAAAAAGCGAAAGATAACTGCAGCTTTCGACGTTAGCGTCAAAACAATATTGGTCCATTTGCGTCAAATTGGCAAGGTAAAAAGCTTGACAAATAGGTGCCCCACGAACTCAATGATCGCCAGCGCGAAGTACGCGTCGAGACGAGCCTTGCACTGCTCAACAGACACACAAATGAAGGAATTTTAAACCGCATTGTTACCTGCGATGAAAAATGGATTCTGTTTGATAACCGCAAGCGCTCAGCAAGTTGGTTGGATCCTGGTTCAGCACCTAAATAATGCCCTAAACGAAAACTTACCCCTAGAAAAGTGATGGTCACTGTTTGGTGGTCTAGCGCCGGTGTGATTCATCACAGCTTCTTACCAAACGGAGTGAGCATTACTGCAGATGTGTACTGTGAAGAACTGAACACAATGATGGAGAAGCTGGCACATCTCCAACCAGCATTGGTCAATCGCTCGTCTCCGCTGCTCCTGCACGACAACGCGCGACCTCATACTGCACAGCAGATGATCTCCAAGTTGCAAGAACTGGGGTTGGAAGTTCTCCGTCATCCGCCCTACTCACCAGACCTTGCGCCTACAGACTACTACTTTTTCCAGAATTTGGATAACTCCTTGGCGGGGAAAAAATTAAATACCCAAGAGGCAGTACAAAATGCCTTTGAAGAATTTGTTGCCTCCCGTCCAGCTGATTTCTTTAAGAAGGGCATCAATAAACCGCCACTGCGTTGGCAAAGATGCATTGATTGCATGGGTGATAACTTCGATTAATACAAATAAAAAATGCATGAAAAAAAATCGTTTAAATTTTTCATACAAAACGGCAATTTCATAGGTAAAGACCTAATATTTGAAGTATATGCACAGGCTGATCCCGAAACACGACCCGCAGAAGCGAATCACTATGACGGAGTTTTTCGCCATATACATGGGGGTTGCGACCCAGTCAGGCTGTAAAACCCTACCACCCCGCTTTCGCCATTGCCTCGTTCGTTATTCAGCAGGGTGCACCACGTGCAGGTGAGGTTGGCTTGGATGTCTCAAGTCTTATATGTTATTCGACACCCCTTATATCCCATCCCACATATATTTAGCTAATTTGTAGACAGCATTTAGTCTATTCTGCTTTTGTTTTGGTATTGCGATATTAAACCAGGATGGAACACAAGGAACCGCTTTGCGACGTAATTACATCGAAAGCATATTTTATTCATTTAATTTCATATTTAATTGAAGATGGGACTGGTCAGACCCAGACGGTTGTATACAATAACTTTAATAACAAAATTCCAAAAAGCGTATAAAAAGTTTATCTCCTTGAAAAAGTCCGAATAATCGCCTATTAATTTTAATTAGAATCCTAATTAACAGCCCCGGCGCGACAGACTAAATTGCCTGGTTTTGGACCGAGTAAAAAGCTTAGGCCGAAAAACGGGCGGCCGACAAAAAATATTCTTCGTTGCGAACACTCCATTAATAATAATTTCCAGGCCAACTCTTAACGTTTAACTTTTTTTTTATGGTCGAAAATTTTCAGTTTATTATGTAAGCTTCTAATCCTGTGAAAATTACTTTTTATAAGAATCGCTGGTTGTGATATTTAACGAATTATAACGGGTAATATTTATGTCACTTTGTAATATGATTAAGTATAGCAACACATAAAGTTATAAAAGTTTTTTTTTCAAATTGACTACGCTATTTGCCTGGCAAGGTCTTTACAACTTCACCGGACTACTAAGGCGAGTGCTTAAGGCACTCAACGGATTTTATTCAGACTAGTTGTTCACGGCACATCTCTGCTTGGGCTGTTGTCAAAATCCCAGACCTGACCTAGCTAAACTATTCTAAGCTATACTCATTTGTGAATCATACAATCTCTATTATATTACAAACGCTTACATTTATATCGAATGTGGAACGAACTAAACTACTCGATTCAGTTTGAATAAAGGGAAAAAAATAAAACCCTTCCACCGTGTAATGTGTGCACGTATGTGAGGTGAAAGGTATAAAAGTATTGAACCGTTAATTACAATAACTAGAATGCCTCTAGTCAATAGTTAGTGTAACCAATTATCAGATTCGAAATACACATACATGTTAACGAGGTATACATGTACAGATGTCTGTCTCACTAACGTATACACTATGATTAATTAGCTTGGTTACCTTAGTTCAATTCGCGATGTTCCATTCAAGGTAACAGCCAAAACCGAAGTTCAGCCGCTTTGGCAGGCTTGAGCTTGTTACCATGCCGTTTAGTAAGCGCTCGTTCCACTAGCGCAGTGAAGCTGTACAGGCCCTAGAGTCAGTTCGAAAAAAAAGTATCTAAAAAATACTTAGCTGTATATTTGCAAACATAGACGAACACGATAATTTACTTACCGCTTTAATAGCATCACGACGTAATAATAATAATAAATAATATAATAGTTACAATTAATATTATTAATTGTTGCAGGTAATTTGCTGTTTTGTATCCTATTATAATTTGTGACAGTGACACGATATAGCAATGCATTCGCTTTTCGTATCGTGACTTTGAGTGTGATCAACATCAAGTGCTCTCTTTCATATTATTGCTTGCTGCCTAATGATTTTTCGTTCTCACGTTGCGATAAACTCGGTTGGTCATTGTTATAAAAATAATAATTACAGCCAACGCAATGTTCAGGCGCGCGAAAATTGAGCTATCTCCCATAAGTAATTTAGATTTTAATTGTAGCAAAAATACCTTTAAACGAGAAATATTTACGTTAATTTATCCAACTGCTAAGGTATTCATGTTTGTTGAGCCCACTCTTCGTGGATATATACTAAAAAAATACAATAAAGAGGAACTCATTATAACTCGGCATCGTCAGCTACCTTACCCTTGTAGCCACCCTAAAAATAACAACCCAACCCTCCCACACCTACCCGCAGTTATAAAGGCCGTCCCTTCAAAATATTCTTTCAACGAAATTCGGCTCCGTCCCTTCGGCACAAAAAGGAAAACGCCGCATCACGGTCATTTTTAATTTCAACCCCGAAACGACGCCATTGAAGGCATTTAGCGTCGGCCATTACGCCGTCACTATCTGCTACGACCATCTTCCCTGGTACATGGATGTGTGAGGACCTGGAAAAACACGGACAGCGAAATGTTGAAGAGTAAATTTTAAATAGTTTCAGCAAAAATAGAGACCGCATTTTAACTCTTCTTTCAACAATGTTATGTATATAACTAGCTGATTCCCGCGACTTCGTCTGCGCGGTTTATCATTTAAATTGCTTTGTTATATCTCAAAGGGATTCTTGGGCTTGACTTTTTCCAACACTGCCAACAATTATCGTTATATTTCAACCAATTAAAAAAAAAACTTGACAAATTATATACCATCCTCGTGAATCACTCTATCTATTAATGAAACCGCATATGGCAAAAAATCAAATCCTGTAATGCTGCATTGTTGTAATGAATTTTCTAAAAAAAACGCATACTACCATTCGGAACTTGAATATCTTATCTTACTTATACGTGATATAAATAGAACTCCACGTCCTTTTCTCTAATATATTTATTCATTACTAGTTTTTGTGTACACATGTAACACGACTGAAGCCGAACGGCACATCTAGTGTAATATAATAAATGATCAAGACGATAACATAATGCGATATAATAATCGTAGATGGGTCTCTTCATATGCTTTCCCACATGTAAAATAAAGATTGTTCAGAAGAAATTTATGATGTGGTGCCCTCATTACCGTTTCAAACTGGCATCTCCTGCCGCTGAGTGGTTGTCCATCCATTCACCATAAAACCTAGGAAAACAGTGGCAACTGTACGGTTCTTTAGAAACTTCATTATGTGCTCGCTAGCGTTATGGACTGGATTACTTGGTACTGCTTGTCCCCAGGGGTAAGACATGGTTCAAGGAGGGATGGAAACATCAGTGATGGCCCTTGTGTTACAGTTCATCAGATGAGCCGTCTGCTTTTTTAAAGTATTCTGAAAACCTTTTTGGTATGGTACCCTAATCGCCATTCTAAACTCGCACCTCACGCAGCTGGCTGATCGTCCATCCATTCTTTTTTTTTCATCATAGGAGGCAAACGATCAGATGGCTCACCAGATGTTAAGTGATCACCACCGTCCATAAACACTTGCAACGGTAGAAAAGTCGCAAGTGCGTTGCCAGCCTGTGTTTGTGAGAAGGGGAAGTGGGAAGGGTGAGGGGAGTTGGGTATCCGGTGCTCTCACTGACCGAACGAAACGCATCAATGCAAGCACTGTTACTTCACGTCGGTTTCCTGTGAGAGGGTGGTACTGCCCCGGACGAGCCGACCCATTCATGCTGAAACCAATAATAGCTTCAGCGAGGCTCTACCACCTACAAAAATTCATCATAAAACCTAGAAAAATAGCGACCACCGTAAAGTTTTTAGATCATTCATTATGCTTACTCTAGCAATGCCCCTGTGCTATGGCAAATGAGACTGAAAAACACCGTTGAAGATTGGCATTAAAACCTGATTGATGAAAACGAAAAATATTGATGCCTCTGATGTTGCACGGGTTTATAGCCAACAGCCTCCATTCAATATCAGATGGGCCGTCTGCCTCTTTGCTACCCTTTGGCATAAAAAAGAACACTATAAAAATACTGCCCATTATACAGAAATTCACAGACTGTGTATACGACGTGAGTAATTTTTCTCGCGTCATTTACTCTCGCGTCCGTCATTTCGGAGGTTTCCCGCGCGAGACTGCACGAGGGGAGCCAAGTGTTAAAATGCAAATCACGATGCCGCTGTATTAATATTAATATTGGAATGTGCAGATGAATGAACTGACACCGGGTTTAATGCGTGAATATTTTAGGTTTTCATAAGTTATATTTGCTTTATGTGCGAATAGTATGAACTCATACTAATTAGCAATCGCGTCTTTGTTCACGTGACAATAATTTTGATGCTTCACTATCTGTTTCATCGGATTGAATTGTCTATAATTACCCATAATTTGTATTGTTAATGTTAAGCTTCTATGAGGTTACGTAATTATGTGAAAGCCACCGACTACCTGTTAGTAAATTCAATATAGGTAAATATGAAAACATAAATACCGGAGTAGTCGTTTCTAAATTATATTATATTTGTTTTGATTTTTCAAATACTAAATTACTGTTATCGCAATTAGTATTAATAAGAAACTTTTTTATACCATGATGGTGGCATCTAAGCATGCCAGCAGGCCGCCTGATGGTAAGCGGTTACCGCAACCTATGAACGTTTGTAGCACCGGAGGTATTAATTGCGCGTCGCCGACCCTTTAAAAACCTGTTTACTTTACTCTTGAAGAATCCCATAGTGTAGTCCCTGGAAAATCGTTTGCGGGAAGCTCGTTCCACTACCGGAGCGTTCGTGGGAGGAAGCTCATTTAGAACTGAACCGTTTGTAACCATTTCGGTTACAAGGTGTGAAGGTGGTTTCCCTGCCGATGAGAAAGACTTACACGTAACATTATATACTGATAAATGCTTAAAGTGAAAATGAATTCATATATACAAACTAAAATGAACCTATGGATAAGAAAACAAGATGGCAAATTTATATAAACTAGTGGGCGCCCAGAGGTCGACATTCGACCATAGTTCATTGATTTTTTAAAGTTTGAATGTTATTAGGGTTCTTTTGTCAAATATCATTGTAGAATGTAGAATGAAAAAGGGTAATTGGAACGTAAGAGTAAAATAATACATACAGTCGAGCATAGCAACCTCCTTCACAACATTTTTTGAAGTTCTTTATTGACAGATGTCAAAATGTCTTTTTTATTTACATGTGTGTATATGTTGTGTAAAATTGAAGCAGTAGTGTGAGTAATGCATATTTTAATGTACTTCTAATGCATTTTATATAAAATAAATAACTTTCTGCACTTCTCCTCCATATAAACTTTAACTATGCCAAATTTCACGTCCATCCGTTCGCCCAATTCCGTTAAAAAGGGATACAAAGTTTAGGTTAGCTTCACGTATTAATATATATGATGATTACTGAACGTTGTTCAAATAGTCATATCACATGGGTTGTCTCATGTTACGATCCGAGATAAATTTAGCTGGTACAATTAGGGATTTTTCGAACAGCTGTGTAAGCTTCTAATAATTTCCGTTAGTCTATCTTGATGCTTAATGAGTAGTAAACATTTGCAGGGGTGGCTAACGGCCCAGCACGTAAATAAGGCACCGATTATTTCCACCTAAAGCCCTGGTCTGTTTACCCGTGCCTCCTCCACTAATTGATGCGAGCCGTTCGAACGGCCTCGAGCCTTTTTATACCCAAGACCAATGTAATGGGCTCTTTTCGAGTGAAATATCTTTTCGGGTTTTTGTTTTGGCCGAGCTCGTGTTTAGTAGGGCGGTTAACGATGAGGAGAGACGTAGAGGGATTGCGATAATCTGTTCATATAAAATGATAAAGGTCTGCCTTTGTGCACGTAATACTCAAAAACTACTAGACAAATTTTACCATTTTTTAAAGTTTTTTTTTCTTGTACAATTGGCAATTTTCTACAATTATCACGACAGAGCGGTTCTCTATTATTTACTTTTGAATAAAATTTAAAGACCACCTCACTTTCCAAGATCATGCCAAAAACTCAACTTCTAATTTTATTCGTATAATATAGAAGTTCTTCTTCTTCTTCTTGTTTTGGCTCCGCAGAAGCATTTGCCAGTGTCAATGTTTTGTTTTATGTTCCAGAGAGTTTGTTAATTTCCATTGTCGAGTAATTAATTCAATATTCTAACAAGATGGTGGCTCCCTTGTTAGAACTTTCCATGGAGTTTTTGTGGCATCTCAGAATTCATGGTCCGTGGTATTATTTTCTATTCACTTCACTTATGCACAATAAACAAACTATATTACATAAAACACCACCAATTTTACACAATATAGAGTCAAGTAACACAAGGTTATGAATAAAAAATAAAATCCACTACATGACAGACTAAGATCCCGCCAAAAACTCCAATATAGAAGTTTAAAACAGTTTTCAAGATCAAGCAAAGACAACACTCCTTTCGGTTTATAAAATCTTCAATAAATGCAGCTGAACTAAGGTAGTATATATATATTTAAACGCTTTAAAAACAAATTTGTTTAGACGAGGCCCTCCCAACGGTGATATTACGTTACACCCGCCTTCCGTATAATTTGGGTGCGAAATTTACATGTGTCGACTTAACTCGCCCTTCCTGAGTGATTGATGACGCATCGGGAAATTGTATTAACGGCCCCGGGAAAAGATAATTTTTTACTTTTTTTTTTGGCTTTCCAACCAACCTATTTACGTATAATGTGATCCTTGCGAAGATACGTTAATGTCATACCAGAAGTTTTGGGGATTTATTTTTCTATCACATTTTTAAAATTATTTTTTATCTATATAAATAACTATCGGGCCCGGCGGACGTTGCCCCGCCCTGATAATAAAAAAACTTGAAACTTATATATATAAACTTTCTTCATGAATCACTTTATCTACTGGTGAAAACCGCATGAAAATCCGTTCACTACTTTTTGAGTTTATCGTGAACAGACAGACAGACGTGGTAGAGAACTTTGTTTTAAAATATATAGTGAACACCTATTGCCAAATGTATGTAAGTGCATCACTTTAGAACGGCTTCACTTATTTGGTTAATTTCTTTCTTGTTGTATTTGTCATTGTCTGAAAAAAGTTTATACGAAAGAAAACGAACCCGACGAAAATATTCAAATCCTTTAATTATTTAAAAGTAATGTCTCACAAATCTGGAAACATATTAAAAAAATCAAAAACCTGTAATAAACAATTGTAGGTATTCATGATTTATAACATAAAGTAATCAGATTAGACTACCATTAGAAATACCTAGTAGGTTCCGTTTAAAACCTGACTGTATCGGGTAACAAAATTACGTACGCTAATTTTATAGACAAGTTTAAAATCACCATTTATATTAGTGAGCGAGTAAATCCAGTAATAATATTTGGGAATCATTTCAGTTATATTAAATGCACAGTATAACCCTATCCGTGGTTCAACTAGTGCGGTATATACATTATAGTATAATTGCATAGTGTCGACACTCAATGAGGATGAGAATGTCGATACAATCGCCGAGGACTGCAAACACAGAACGGTCAGCAAAAAATGAGGTTTTATTTATGATTTAATTTATATGCACCTAAATACCTGTTAATTCATTTTTCAATTCACTTAATTAAAATTGATTCCGTAACTTTACACGTAAAACCAGTGGGTACAGCGGACGTTACCCGCCCCGATAATAAAAAAAACATGACGAATTATATGCCTTCGTCATGAATTACTTTATCTGCTAGTGTAAACGGTATGAAAATCCGGGCAGTAGTTTTTGAGTTTATCACGAACAGACAGACAGAGCGCCGGATGCCCATCTCCTCTTCCCCCCATCCCTTTCTCCCAAACACAGGCTGGCAACACACTTGCAACTCCCCTGTTGTTGCTATGGACGGCGGTGATCACTTACCATCAGGTGACCCGTCTGTTCGTTTGCCTCCTATAATATAAAAAAGACAGGCGTATTAGAGGACTTTGTTTTATATTTATGTAATGATGCATATTCCAATTACTCAGGATTTTGATAAGAATTATATAGTGTTGGTTTTGCAATAAGCAATTTATTATAAGGGAATTATTTATTTCCTTATGTTTAGAGATAATTAAAGTTTACTTCTGTTATTAAGAAAGTATTGAGTATATTCATCTAATAACTTGTAATTTTTCTGAGAATTGAGAACAGGTAATTGTAATTTTGCATGTTAATAGCTTTATTAGAATCAAATATAGCAATAAATCGTAGGCTCACTAGTGAAAGGATCTCCGCGCGCTTTTTTTTTTCGAACTGACTACTCTATTGACCAAGCAAGGTCTTAACAGCTTCGCGAGACCACTAAGGCGAGCGCTTAAGGCACTCAGCCGTTTTTATTTTGACAACTAGCTCAAGGGTGCGCGGCACACCTCGGCTTTGGCTGTATATTCTTTTGAAATTAATCCAATACCATTCTCGTGTAAAGATAGTACCGATGTGCGCCGCTTCGGCTCGCCTATCGGATTTCGGAAGAGATCTGCGCCTACATTCATTCATTTAAGTCCGGTCTTTCTTATACATATTTATTTTTTATAATTTCTTTCATACAATTTTATGCCAGTTCTCTACGATCCATTTAAACATATACGCAAAAATGAAGCAACTTTAACGATAATTTGATTTCTATTCCAAATTCAGTTTAATAAATCACCATTTTGATACTTCCAATCTATCTATACAATCTATACAAATAAATTTATAGAGGTCTGCAGTTGGGCACACATCATTTAAAAATTCTGGATAGATTCTTATTAATTTTTTTAAAGTACAAAAATTTATTTTGTCGCTTTGAGTGACATTTGGTACGGAATAAACTTATCAACTTCATTGTTTTGAGTTTTCATTTCTGTGGATATGCACAGGCTGATCCCGAAACGCGACCCGCAGAAGAGAATCACTATGACGGGCTTTTTGGTGCTAATATTATTTGCTCTGTAGTTAAAATTCATTATTAAGAATAGCTGTACCCACGGCTTCGTCAGTGTGGAACTTTATATAAAAACAGTGATTAATAAAGTCATCTGAAAGTCAAAAAGTTCAATTCTCGTACTTAAGTCGTATCGTCGTTAAAATTACAATAACTTTTGATAGATCGAACCGATTTTAATGAAACAAAGACTAAATGTTACTTGAAGATACGCTTTATGATTCTTTTGGAAAAGTTTCCAAACAAACAGATATACATTTATTCCTAAACACCTGCAACATTTTTTTACAAAAATCTAAAAAATACAAACACGTTAGGTTTACATTCTTATTATATGTGTAGACTAGCCGTCCCGTGCCCACTTCGTTGGGCGGTAATAGGCATTATCAAGCTACAACTTTTTTCTAGAACTCAATCATGTATCTCTCATCGTTAAGGCAGCGTTCGTAAGAAACGTTTTACCATTTTTTCTTCGACTCCCCAGATATTACCCTCTACAACCTCACAAACTTTACCTCTTTATGATATTAGTATAGATAATATAATTAGTTAATAGCTTCTGCCCGTGACTTCGTACGCGTGGAATGGTTATTTTGCGCTAAAACGCAGCGGAAGCTCTGAAAAGGAAAAATTACCCCGATTTTGCAACATTCTTCATTGCTGCTCCGCTCCTATGGGTCTTAGCGTGATAATATATAACCTTCCCTCATAAGAATTTTCCAAATCGGACCATTAGTTCCTGAGATTATCCCTTTACAACGTCACAAACTCACAAGCTTTACTTCTTTATAATATTAGTATAGATAATAAATTACATAGACGAAGTTGTTGATACCAGTTAGCTAACCGTAAAACAACAGAAGACATATCAATAAAATAGATTTCCAGAATCTTCTTGGCTGACCGTACGATATCTCATACGGTCGTTACATGGTTAATGCTGTATTCGGCGACATATTGTGACGTAACACATAAATGGTCACTTTCACCTTGCCACAACACAGAGTGAACACGCAAACATAGTCAACGTATTGTGTAGAACCGGTAATTTAGCTAGCCAGTTAGATGCCTTTAACATTCATACTATCGATTTGCTACAAGATTGGATGTCCATTCATGCTCTACGTTCATTTTGATTAGGCGTTTAACTGACATCGTTTTAGTGTTTGTAGGGTTATTTCGATTGATATGTAAACGTATTGTTTGTACTGTTCGGCCATATATTGATATTAATGACGTCAGCTAATATTATAAAAATTGTTTGTAATATCTGTTTTACTAGCTATGCTAGCGGTGAAGCACGCTTTTATTAAACACTAGCTGTGCTCGCGACTCCGTCCGCGTGGAACCTAATGTAGAGAGACCGTGACTTATAAAATCATCTGAACATATTCTGTGTTATTACAAAAAAGTTAAATACGTATTAAATACTTGGTTTAAAAAAGTTTCCTAATAAATACACCGCACTCGCCCCAGGCAAGTTCGCGTTATCCTTTTTCACAAACCTAACCTAGCGTAACCAAAGCGAGACAAAAGAGCAAGATGGCGAACATTCAGCGACCGCGGTGCGTTTAATATGCGACCTTTTTAAATCTAGGGTTCAATACGTATTTAACTTTTTTATAATAACCCCGTATAGGTCCATCTACTTACCTACTAGCCTCACATAGATCGCGTCGTCATTAAAATTAAAACAACTTTTGATAGAGTAAACCGATTTTAATGAATTCAAAACTAAATGCTTCTAGATGCTTCATGATTTTCTTGTCGATGAGGTTGTATCGTGAACGCAGTACTTTAGCACTGATGCGTATTCAAAGAATAGACAGACAGTTCGAAATATGATTTAAATGTATTTTATTACTTATTCAAAGCTTGCAACAATTTCTTTCATAAAAAAAATTACATTTACATACATACAGTAGAGTTACATTTTTATTTTATGTAATGATTATTTACTTTTGTCTGGTAAGTGTATTAGGGATATATATTTTTTACACATATTTTATTATATCTGAACTAATATTTTTTTTAAAGAATTATATAATTAGTACTGGCATCGCTTATTAATTACGGAATCGCATACACTTCTCATAGATAAAACTTTATATAAATAGGTCGAGTTGTTTTTGGGTGGAAACAAGGCAAAGATAAAATATAGAAAGTATTAACCAATATTTACCCGTTTAAAAAAAAATTCTTAATATGTTTGTAGTCTTTTTTACACTCATTATTATAATTAAGGTCTTAATTTTATTTATGTTACACGAAATTGTATACAATGTTATATTTAATCTCTTTATTAGACCCTAATTTTAAATATTTTCAAATTATTATAATATAAATAAAGTTTTTTTGAAATTACCGCTATTCTGGTATTGTATCTATTTCTGAAAAATAAAACTTAAAATTGACATTACACGGATGTTATGACATTTTTGTACTTTGTTTACGCATAGGAAATATATTTAGAAGACAATTATTTCATCATAACAGATATCATTCATCCAATTTTTCTACAAAATTTTTTTATACGATAGGAGGCAAACGAACTGGTGGGTCACCTTATTTTAAGTGATCACCACCGTCCATAGACACTTGTAACACCAGAGGAGTCGCAAGTGCGTTACCAGCCTGTGTTTGGGGGTGGAGGAGGGGGGGATAGGACGGGGAAAGGGGAAGGGAAGTGGGCCTCCGGCGCTCTCACTGACCGAACGAAACGCAACAATGCAAGCACTGTTACTTCACGTCGGTTTTCTGTGAGAGGGTGGTACTGCCCTGGGCGAGCCGACCCATTCATGCTGAAACAAGTAATAGCTTCAGCGTGGCTCTACCACCTACAGAATAGTCACATATGAATATACCTACTGCCCCATTTTACACTAGCCGACCCGTGCTCACTTCGTTGGGAGGTAATAGGCATTATCAATCAACTTTTCTCTAGAACTCAATCATATATCTCTCATAGTTAGGCAGCGTTCGTAAGAAACGTTTTCGTTCGACCATTTTTTCTCCGACTCCCCAGATATTACCCCCTACAACCTCACCAACTTTACCTCTTTATAATATTATTATAGATAATATAATTAGTTAATAGCTTCTACCCGCGACTTCGTACGCGTGGAATAGTTATTTTGGGCTAAGACGCAGCGAAAGCTCTCAAAAGGAAAAAATATCCCGATTTTATAACATTTTTATTGTCGATCCGCTTCTATTGGTATTAACGTAATGATATATAGCCTATGACACTCACAAATAACGTGGCTTTATATTGGTAAAAGAACTTTCCAAAGCGGTTTAGTAGTTCCTGAGATTACCCCCTACAACGTCACAAACTCACAAAATTTACCTCTTTATAATTTTAGTATAGATAATTTTATAGGAACAGGACTCTTATTAAATGTAGTTTTAACGTTAAAAAACATTTAATTACTTATACTGGGTGACTGGTTACTCGTTAGCAATATTTTTACAGAATACTCAGTATCGCTATCTGTATCGCTAGATCGTGTATCAAACACGTTCTAAATCAATTAAAAGATAGGTGCAAATATTTGACCCAATTATGTAAAAAATACAAAAATTGTAGTCAATCCTCTACCCGTCTATGTTAAAGCACATTGTCAATGACCGTCGGGTGTAGTAAAAGTGAAATGAAATTGAACCCAACCAACTAACAAAGGATAATTTTTCGAAGTTTGAACAAACAAAAGGGTTTATTTATTGTCCGTTTTATTATCGAAGGTATTATCGGGACGCCGCTCGCAGGTTTTGCCACCAGTCATTCAACCTAGGTTTCTTTAAATTTGTACCCATACTTTTGAGAGTCTTAGAACAAACTTTAACTTAGATTATCTTCGTTGTTTATTTTTTTTTTTTGTATTATTACTTTATATGCTAAATGTGGCCATGAACTATCACACGATTGAAGGTTGTCACTCTACAAACAGTCACAGTGTAAATGTATTCGGTATTAATTATAAACAGAAAACGACGTTTCAGTTTCGAATATTAGTTAACAACTCGTTGTCATAGCGACCGTGGCTATGTTCAATAGAGTCAGTAACACTTTGATTTAGTGAACATACAAAAAATTGTATCAACAAAACATTAAGCGAGATGTAAATCTTTCAGCCATAGATTTTTACACGATTAAACTGAATTGAAGTTTAGAATTTAAAACATTTTTGGGGTTATTTGCTCTAAGACTTTATCCAAGACTGATATCCTATCTGAATGTTTTGCGAATCTCATGAGAGAAACGGAATCGTCCAATTGTAATTTATTTGGAACTAGCGGGCTTGGCGGACGTTATCTCGTCCTGATAAAAAAAAACTTGATAAATTATATACCTCAATTCACTTTATCTACTGGTGAAAACCGCATGAAAATATGTTCAGTAGTTTTTGAGTTTATCGCTAACAGACAGGCAGACGTGGCAGAGGACTTTGTTTTATAATATGTAGTGAAGATTGATAATAGACAAGACTTCATAACGGTGTATACTAAAAATAGGACCGAAAGGAGTATTATGAATGAATAGAATTAATTTAAACTATAAAAAAATTGTTGTTTTTCAAAGCACTTTGGTAAAACTATCTTAGGACGATGCCTAGATATTATATTACCTAGTATCTGATCAACCACTCTCCTGATTTAATCCTAGATAGAATAACGAACAAAGGGGCTGGTATATTCAGTAGACTGAGATAATAAAGTTATACTATCAGTGTGTTTGGGAGCTATTGAGGGGCGGTTGATAGTACACATGTCTGTATGAAGTTTATGTACCGATCGAAGATAGTGAAAGCGACGCCTTGACCCCATGTTTGTGGTTGCTAGGGTTGCTCAGTTTTTGTTTGATTGAGCAAAATATAGTTATTGTTAAATGTAGAAAAGAAAGAACACTGATTCAAAATGAAGTTTAGCCGGTCTTAAATTACAATCTACGTTTTTGATATTTTATTTATCAAGTAAAATAAATCCTAAAGAAAATCATATTATTTCAAATCGACTGATATCCTTTATAGTGCACATAAAATGAAGAGAATAAAAGCCTAGAAGAAACGTAAGATATTTTATGATGATGTGCCAGTGGCAGCCCTAATGGTCGCGAACTCACGATGTGTTTTAGGCAGTATGAGGCTTTTCTGTGAATGTACTTTTTATGTTTCTATAAATGTACGTACGTCTGTTATATTACTTACTAGCGGGCCCGGCAGACGCTGTCCCGTCCTGATTATGAAAAATCTTTGACAGATTATATACTAAAACTTTCCTCATGAATCTCTTTATCCGCTGATGAAAACCGCATGGAGATCCGTTCTGTAGTTTTTGAGTTTATTATATTATTATAATTATTATATTTGAGTATATTATAACAGATAGACAGACAAACGCGCTAGGGGACTTTGTTTTATACTATGTAATGGTTAGCTGATAACTATGTAATTAAATAAAATGACAACTGAACGTCAATTCTGTCAATATTTTAGAAAATCTACCTACTGTTTTCTATGTCATTTACTCACGCGTTCTTTTATATGGAGAGTTTTTACCCAGATTTGGCACTTTTCCGTACAATTTCTAAAACATTTTCTCTCATATAAATCTCGTTATAAATTATAAACACGTAAAAAAAATAGCTAAATTTATGAAGCTGTTCAAAAGTTATGCGCTTATAGTTAGGTAAATTCAGTAACTGATTCTTATTGATATACATTGGAATACTGTAGTACATAAAACATACGTTTAGCTCATATTTAGATTAGCATTCAGGTTGTATGTATGAAAGAGAAAATTATATCTATACATATAATAGAAATGTAAATCTTAAGTGTCTTTTTAGATTTTTGTCAAAAAAAATTGTAGCATACTATGTTTAGAAATATGTAATAAAATATATTTCAATCAATTTTGTCTGTCAGTTTATATGAACACGCATAACTGCCAAAATACCGAATACACGATAAATACCCCTGGAAGAAAATCATAAATCTGTAATGGTGGTAGAACCACGCTAAAACTGTTACTGGTTTTAGCATGAATGGGTCGGCTCGCACGGGTTAGTACCACCATCTCATAGAAAACCGACGTGAAGTAACAGTGCTTGCATTGTTGCGTTTCGTTCGGTCAGTGAGAGCGCCGGAGGCCCACCTCCCCTCCCCTCTCCCACTCCCTCCCCTAACCCTTCCCCCCAAAAGGTGGCAACGCACTTGCGACTCCTCTGGTGTTGTTAGTGTCCATGGACGGTGGTGATCACTTAACATCAGGTGACCCACATGTTCGTTTGCCATCTGTGACATAAAAAAAAAGAATATATTCGAGTAACATTTAGCCTTTGTTTCATAAAAATCGATTCGGTCTATCAAAAGTTATTGTACTTTTAAAATGTAGATAAGTAAATGGACTTAATACATTCACATGAATTTATTAATCGCTGTTTTTTTTACATAAGTTTTCACGTGGAAGAAGTCGCGGGCATAGCTAGTAGTTGTACATATAATAATTCAAAACTATAAAAAATATGTCTATAATGATATCTGTTTAAAACCGAATACACTGAAAAATTCTAAAAACAAGTTCGTCTCCCAAGATAAACATAAATAACAATTCATTCTTTATGTTTTAACTAATTGGGGTGTAAGGGGTGTCAAATAACATCTAAGACTCGAGGCATCCGACCTCACCTGCACGTGGTGCACCCTGCTGAGTAACAAACGAGGCAATGGCGAAAGCGGGGTGGTAGGGTTTTACAGCCTGACTGGGTCGCAACCACCACGTATATGGCGAAAAAGTCCGTCATAGTGATTCGCTTTTGCGGGTCGCGTTTCGGGATCAGCCTCTGCATATCCAGCTTTCGCAGGCCGACATGACAGCGGCGACCGGCGATGGATAGTGTGTCAGTCGGTGGTCGCCATTATTTTTTATTTCATTTTTTCCTCGAACTGACTACGCTATTGACCCTGCAGGGTCTTCACAACTTCACCGGACTACTAAGGCGAGCGCTTAAGGCACTCAGCCGATTTGGTTTTTTTAGGTAACATACACAAGGGCGCACGCGCACCTCGGCTTGGGCTGTTACCTGGAAAAAGTCGCGTCTGACCTAGCTAACTATGGTCGCCATTATTTTTGGGTTGTACTGTGCTTACCATCAGGCACAGTGCAGTCATTTTGCAATGCTACTATAAAAAAAAATCTCATAAGTACTGTCACATAATACCTATTTTGTGGTGAAATCGACGTTGTATGTTATCTCAGTATATAATGACTTCATATTGTCAAACCCTATTTCAGTTATGGTTACTGAATGGAGCGATATATAAGGGTATTTACTATTCAAAGATAGGGAAACTGTCGCCTTGACCTGACCGCGGTAATGTTACTACAAACACATACTACACGTGTCGATGACCGACCGATAGCGAGAGTGCTATTAGATCTGCGTTAGACATAGAACCGGAGTCGATACTGTATGCAGTATGTACAAACTTATCTACTGTACATTTATTAACATATACAACACACATGAATTATATATTTTATTTAGTTTGTAAATAATATGGTTTTGAAGGACTTCTTCTTGCGTGACGAAAAGATTAAACACTGTGTCGGATAATGTGTTGAAAACACCGGTTCTTTTCCGATCACTGAAGTTAAGCAACATCGGACGCGGTCAATACTTGGATGGGTGACCACATAAAATAATTTAAAAAAAAAATTGGTTCGTTCAAGTTCTGCGACCTTTGTGTAAATCTGCGGAAAAGAAATAGGTTTATGAAGATTTAGACTGTTTGGACCGACCGAAAACTCAAGAAAAGATTGGCACGTATATGAGAAACCATACTCCATCACGACTAGTTCTTTTAACGTAGTTGTTGTCACATTATGACAGTGTAATGGCATACTCAAATACCTATTTACATTTAGACTTACCTTATACTACAGACTTATAGTATAGCGATATGAAAAGAATGTTCAGAAATGTTAAACATTCTCAATATTTTAACGTTTTTGACTTTAATATTCAGTACTAGCTTATTCGTACCCATAATAACGAGATTTTTTTTTATATATTATAGGAGGCAAACGAACAGACGGGTCACAAGTGGGCGGACTTGCGCTTTATAAAGTAGTAAACGATGTTCTAGTGTGAAATACTGTCTTGCCCTATTATATAATTACCGCCAAACTGAACGTCACTTGATAAGTCAACGCCGAGGATACTAATACTGGGCTTGGCGACTAAGGGGACTCCCTGAAAGCTAGGCATTACGACAAACTTTGTCTTTGTCGCGGTAAAGGCGCAAACTTGTGTCTTTGTGGGGTTAAAATGGACCAAGTTGAAAAAAATTCGGATGATTATTTGAGAAACATACAATTAGAATTAAGATTGACGACACATTAGTGTATAAAAAACAAACTTTAGACATAATAAATACCATTTAAATGAGCGTTAGACGTTTTCTACGCCTGTCATGTCCTGTATACTCTTTAGTTATATATTGATTTCGTAATTATAAAAATGTAAAGTAAAAACATAGAAAACAAACTTATTGACGCGCTATCGTAACGACCTCGGACGTCACACTGTCCCAGTGAACTCGACAAAGCAAAGCAACATTCCTGATCCGCCATTCAATATTTGGAATTTGAAAAAAGAACTTGTAGTGACCTTGCTTTTCGCCGGCCGTATTTCTGGCAGCACGCAGGCGCGCCCAACTCCGGATCAATGCCGAAAAACGTAGCGCAGCGGGAAACGACTCTCGCGTTTTTGGAGTTCCGTATAGTTTTTTACTTTTAAACATTTTTGTCCTTCAATTCGTCTGGGGTCAAACAGTTCGTTGAGATGACCTTTATCTCTCTTACCTCGTCGATGTAACTGTGCTTTGGATTCTGTAAACTAAAACGCAACAGGTAACTAACAAGGAAAACTTGATATTAGGACCTACGAGTATAAGAGTGGTAATTACTTTATCGCTCTGGTGTTCTCGGGTATACAATGGGTTTGTAACACAGACACAGACATTCACTCTCAGTTTTATGAAGTATCCAAGTACCCACACATCTGACAAACACGTGGTTGCAGAGCTATTTGAAGATTCTTGCAGTTTATTTGTAAGTGATAGTTCTATACTGTATTAACCAATTAACATTAGATTTTGAATTTGAAGGTAGCAGTTAGTCAAGCAGTCATTAGAAAAATTCTTATCACCATCTTATTGTTACGTTTTCTTTCATTACAAATGCAGTCTCATTGTAGGATTTTATGAACAACACTATGTCAAAACACATTTTCAGTGCTTCGTTTTAATTCAATACTATTACCTAAAAATAATTTGCACAGGTCTTATAAAAATATAAATTGTATTTATAGAACGCCTTAATATCAATATAATCATATAAATAATAAAAATGTAAAACATAAAGAATCAACATAAACAAGAATACTGTAATTACGAATTTCGAAATTCTTATTATCGATAAAGATTTCGTAAACAAACTATTTTTAACAAATTTCATGACAAAATCAAAGATACCCTACTTTAATTGAAATATGGCGATTAATGAACTAAGAATCAAAAATGATTCAACAAAAGTCACTTTTCATGGTGTATCGTTTCGAATCATTCTATATTTAACTCTAAAAACAGGCCAAATATACGCTCATCCCTCGCCGCAAAGTAAGCCGCTCGCGGCATCTGGAGGGTTAGGCTGTTCGTTGCTAGGTAACACCTTCGCATCGACCGGTCGATAATACTCACTTTATATTTTTCTTTCATAACAGAGCTGGCCGTAGCCGTGGACTTTATTTACGTACTACATTCTACTATTTGATTCAACCATTTTTGTTGTTAAATCCCGAACGCTTCTAAAAGTATTTTGTCCTTCATATAAAGTTTTGGTTGTCGGGATAAGTTTATTTATAAATGTGGTTAATGCAACAGTCAACAGTCCGAAGAATAAAATAATAAGAAGAAGTAAACTAGACTGAAAACCTACAACGCTTTATCACATCCATACATCTTACACTTTTAATGATAATATATAAAATTATGTAATAGTAAATATGGAGAAACGTTTGACAAAGAAAAAGGAATAAAATAAATGAACAATAGTAAATTAATTCATTTATAAAAACTAAAAGTAACGTATGGAAAACAAGATGGAAAATATAATTAATAATATTGTAGGTGGTAGAGCCACGCTGAAGCTATACTGGTTTCAGCATAAATGGGTCGGCTCGTCCGGGATAGTACCACCCTCTCACAGAAAACCGATGTGGAGTAACAGTGCTTGTATTGTTGCGTTTTGTTTGGTCAGTGAGAGCGCCGGAGGACCACCTCCCCTCCCCTCCCCACCTTCCCTCTTCTCCCTAAACATAGTCTGGCAACACACTTGCGACTACGCATGGTGTTGCTAGTGTCTATGGACGGCAGTGATCACTTACCATCAGGTGACCCGCCTGATCATTTGCCTCTTACGAGATAAATGTTGTTTAAATAGCCATGGATATTAAATGTATTTAATTGTAATTTTCAATTTAAAAGTTCACCGATAACATAAAATAGATTCGATGTGCGCAGATTCGAAGCATTCGAAAAATGTACCAAAAACTTTTTGAAGTGAAACTTCTTTAGGCGCATGAGGGTAAAATTTTTACAGATGTAACGTCACTTTTTTTTCAATTTTCAGTTTCATAATTTTTTTTTATTTTTATTATATTTTTCTAAAGTTTTAGATTAGTATAAATATAAACAAGGCTTATAAATTAGTTCGCCAAAGAAGTTTCACTTCTGACATGTGTACTTCGTACGCACGCACTTTTTTTCTATATTCGCGTACATTTATTAATTTAATTTAGTAACACTATCCGATGATGTTAATGGAAAAAATAATGAAGAAATCTAAACTTGAAATATGTTCTTATAGTAGCAACGTATATGTAAAAACTATAAAACTATCTGTAAACGTTGAATTTGTAAACGTCAGTAGGTTGCCTTTGGCTTACCAGTAGAATTCTTATAAGCCGGCCTTATTACAATTAATACTACGCTTTAAATAAAAGCTTTCATTAATACATCAATCTAGCTATATATTAACAGGCGTATAAAATAAAATTAGAATTTTACAGTTTAATTAAGCGCGTGTATAATAAACTCTAATTACGGCCGACGCACTCGTTTCAGTCGGAAATCAAATTATCTAATAAATTACCGTATATGTCGATGCCGCTACAATTGAAAAGGAAACGAATATTACGGACAAGTCGCTGTGCAAACGATTTAAATAAGCTATATCGCCTCTGAGTATAAAAATATAATCTAACTGTATTTAAATAAAAAATTAACGATACAATTTTCCACTTAAAATAATCTTAAGACTATCTCTGTCACTTCTACGCCAGTATATATCATAGGGTCTTGAAGCGTAGAATATGATATTAAAAATCGTTTGATACCTGAAATGTTTCCGATTGGAAATCTCATCGTCTAATCTTAAGAAAACCTGTAACAAACTCCATGTTTATTTATACAATTCTTAACTAATGGTAAACAATTCATTCCAGTTTAAAAGAAGTTTTGTTTCTCATCCCTCATCTTATTTACTGTGACAGTTCCATAACTAATCGTTTTGTTGTTTCAATTAACTGTAAATAGAGAGAAATCGAGACAAATCCGATATAAACAGTAGCTAAGTGAATGAAAACATACCCGATTATTCTCGCAAACAGGCCCAGGGGTTTTTCGTGGACAGTTCTGTATGAGATTTTGTTTCTTTCGTTACTAGCATCATTGGTTACAAATAATAACAAATATATTAACGTATCAATGATTTCAAATACCAAGAAATACGTAACTAAATCATTTATCCCTACAAATTCACTTTTAAATTTTTATTTAATGTTCAGGACTTCTCAATTATCAAGGTCAAGTAAGTTAAGTTAAGTTAAGGGGTGTAAGGGGTGTCAAATAACATCTAAGACTTGAAACACCCAAGCCAACCTCACCTGCACGTGGTGCACCCTGCTGAATAACGAACGAGGCAATGGCGAAAGCGGGGTGGTAGGGTTTTACAGCCTGACTGGGTCGCAACCACCATGTATATGGCGAAAAAGCCCGTCATAGTGATTCGCTTTTGCGAGTCGCGTTTCGGGATCAGCCTGTGCATATCCAGCTTTTCGCAGGCCGGCATGACAGCGGCGACCGGCGATGGATAGTATATCACTCGGTGGTCACCGTTGTTTTTGGATTGTACTGTGCTTACCATCAGGAGCTGTGCAGTCATTTTGCCGTGCTACTATAAAAAAAAAAGAAAAGTAAATTAGCATCATGAATTCTGGAATATTCGCCAATACATGTCATGAATCGAACATGTGTCTATTAGTTATATTATATTTAACTGGTGGTAACCATTCAGTTACGATGACTAAATTGCAGTTTTATTTATCTTCAGAAGTAAGCAAAGGAGACGTTACATCAGAAAAAATATTTGGATCACTCCCGGCAAGGACTGGTTCTAAAGTGTTATATATATATATATTTTTTTTTATATCAAAAGGAGGCAAACGAACAGGTGGGTCACCTAATGTTAATTGATCACCACCGTCCATAGACACTAGCGACACCAGGGGAATCGCAAGTGCGTTGTCAGCCTGTGTATGGGGAGCGGGTAGCGGGGATAGGGAATGGGGGAAGGGAAGGGGAAGGGAGGTGGGCCTCCAGCGCTCTCACTGACCGAACGAAACGCAACAGCGCAAGCATTGTTACTTCACGTCGGTTTTCTGTGAGAGGGTGGTACTGACCCGGGTGAGCCAACCCATTCATGCTGAAACTAGTAATAGCTATTGTAATCTCTTATCTAGTGGTATTCTTATGGTACATAAAAAAATCTCGGTTTAAAAAAAAACTTTATTGGTTAGGATAGTACGGGCATGTCAGAAGCAGGCCGTCGCCCTGGCGGTTCTACACAGGCCCAAGTGGTACTATCTCGACTCCTCAGACCACAGATAAAAACCCATACGAGGAGCCAACACCTGCCGGAGGAGCAAACACAGCACTGTACGCAGTCCCTGCTCCTCGGTCAAGAGGTGTGAGACGGCACCATGGGACTTTCGTCCGTGCGAATTGGACATAACCCATCCTTACTTACTCGACGGCGTGGATATCCGTTAGAGATTCCCCTATATCAAAAATAGACTACAGTCCCATGTAATGTTGAATGAAGATGAGGTCCAAGACAGTAAACAAGCTAAATTTAAAGGGACTGGCTCTACAGCTGGCAGAACACATATATAAGTGCTTGGCGATAGATATTAACTTGGGGATGGTAACTAATCAAACGTGGTTAGAGAAAGCCCTGACGCTATACTATGGTTTCTTCACGATGGCTTCCTTCACCGCAAGCTTCGGCACGTTCTTAAATATTCGAACTTACATAGATCGACGGAAATAAGATAAAAAAAGTCGAGGCGACTGCCGATAAAAGTGGAAACTCAAACCAATGGAATATAAACTGAGTTGTCTTTTTGAATTTTTAAATTAATTACCTATAGTGTGAATGATTTAAATTTCATAATTTGTAAATTGATTTTTTTTATGTCATAGGATGCAAACGAACTGGTTGGTCACCTGATGTTAAGCAATCACCACCGTCCATAGACACTTGCAACACCAGGGGAATTGCAAGTGCGTAGCTATCCTTTGTTTGGGGGGAGGGGCAGGAAGGAACGGGGACAAGGGAAGAGGAGGGGAGGTGGGCCTCCGGCGCTATCACTAACCGAACGAGACGCAACAGTGCAAGCACTGTTACTTCACGTCGGTTTTCTGTGAGAGGGTGGTACTACCCCGGTCGAGCCGACCTATACATGCTGAGACCAGTAATAGATTCAGCGTGGCTCTTACACCTACATAATTATCTACATTGTTATCATTAATTTTTCTGCATACATCGCAGTTGGGAGATTCTGCTTTCCTCTTTTGCATACCTAATGAGGAAAGCAGAATCTCCCAACTGCGATGTATGCTGAAAAATTGAGAATGTGCATCACTTGATGACGAAGTGTGTAAAACCGCATCGAAAGAGAGTCATTGATGAGTAGTATAAAAAGTAGTTACCAGGAAATAGATATTTGTCACAGCATTTTCGCTGTACATCCTTTTCGGGTGAAGCTAAGACGCTGTATGACCTGGTAATGAGGTATCAGCGACTCTCATGATAGACCTAGAACGATTGGGGAACATTGGGGCTGATATGTTCGGTTGAATAAAAACCCCTATAAACAAATTTTAAAAAACATTATTCTCTCTTTCACGTCTATTGGCACTCCAAATTATAAGTATATACATTTTTATATAGTTTATTAATTCATCAAATATATGATGGGCTGCACGATCTCCATACAAAATACCAATATTAAATGTACACAGGCGGCTCGTTATACTAAGCTTCGGTAGTCTGACGCCAGCCTTGAGCGTTTTACCTAAAAATATGAGGTAAAATATGTTACCTATAAATACCTTAAGGCTGAGTGCCTTAAGCGCTCGCCTTAGTAGTCCTGTGAAGCTGTAAAGACCTTGCCAGGTAGCATAGTCAGTGCGAGAAAAAGACAAAACCAGCCGCGCATGCGCAATACCACAGTATAAATATAAGAAACGCGAAATTATAAATTTATCTCCTGCCAAAAATATACCAACAAGAAGTTTACACTTCAAAAATTTTATATTATACTAAACTATATCACGTTTTCATAATTTATTCACTGGCCGTTACTGAATATGCATAACCCTTTTAATGTTTCGCACGTTTAAAAAAAATTATAAAAACTTCCAGCGCAATTATAAAGAAATGTAAATATTTCTTCTATTTATTATAATGCTAATAAATACTGTCGTGAGAGAAAACTGAAGTCTTTAGTTGTCCGTTCATTTTATGCTAATATTCTAATTAGTTATGCGACTAACAGGTGAGGTCATAACACGAAAGGGGTCATCTTAAAGAAATTTTGCTCAGTTTTCAGTTTGTAGATATCTAATTATAATTGCAGATTACTCGGTCGCACGGTGTTTTTGAATAATCTCGACACGGACGTTGCATTTTTATGCACCTGCTTAATGAATCAAGGAAATTTTGAAAATAAAAATGTACATTTATCGATTCTAGGATAAAAAAAATTGAGTGTGGTTACGTCACACGCGATTCAAGTAAACTTTATAATTTGTTACTTACTTACATTGAAACCAGATGGCAGTACTGTCGCGCGCCCGTATATACATAATTAATTCTATTGTATGATATTTATTATTATTAATTTTAATAATTTTTAATTGATTTGTTTATAAACATTTATTGACAAAATCAAAAATATTTAAAAACTGGTACTGGTAAATGGTACTGAAACGTGACGCCATATTGCCGTAACGCACTTCCGTTGCATTGTCGTCCAGTTACCCCTTAGTCGCGCCTAAAGAATTTTTACTTCATTAATATGACGTCATATATCGAGGGTTTGTATCGAAAACCTAATAAGTGCAATAAAAACATTATAATCAACATATAAGAAATCCACAGTGAGGCATCTTGTCGAAGAAAAGTATATACTATACGCATAATCACCACGCCAGCATACGACGTATTGGTGATTTCAAACTCAAAGTTATCCACAGCTCTACGGTGTTCACAGTTCACGTACGGTGGTACTATAAGAACATTTTCAGGTTCAGGTTTCCTCGCCATGTTTTTATTCACCGTCAGCCAATAGCGTTACCAATTTAAATTAGTACTGAATAAAGACAGATACTGAGTCCTGTAAATTTGATTCTTGATTTCGACTTTCGAGATTTTATTTTGTATTTATATGTAAATAAATGTAAAAAAATATATATTTCAAAAATCTATATATAAATCTATATATAATCTATATATATATATATATATATATAAATAGATGACGGACTATCCGGCTCAGTGCCGGATTTTAATACAAAACACCAACACCTTTTTTTTCGAACTGACTACGCTATTGACCTAGCAAGGTCACAAACAACTTCACCGGACTACATACCATCATCTCTTTCACCAACTTAGGGATTGAATTTCCAATCTTTCTTTAGTGCTTACCTACAGTGCAAAAGGAACCCATACGCAGTTTGGTCAAATATTAAACATCAAAATAAGATTTGTTCCCAATACGAATACGAAGAGCCAACTCAAGGTAACTTGCAACAGCTTTTACCCTTTATCAGATTTCGCTTTATGCAAATGCCATCTCCAAGTATTATGTTAATCCCGGCACACGTGGGGTCAGAGGTCTTGACCTTATCTCCATTTGTAATGAATATACGTTGGACAGGTCCCGATGACCTCCGACCCTGCTTTCTCACGGTTGACCCCTTAAGAATATTAATGTTTTTGTACGACTTTATTTTTAATTGGATCAAGAACAGCGAGCAGCTGCCCCTTACAACACATGTAGCTTTTGTGAGATCATTCTGCAAAAATAACTAAAAAAAAGATGAGATAATCATAAGGAACATCGACAGAAGTGAAAACTCAAAACAATGAAATAACTGTGTATTTTGTGTTGTCTTTTGAATTTTTATATTAATTATAGTGTGAATGACAATATTTAAATGTCATAAGTTGTAAATTGAAATCATTAACATTAATCTGGTTCTCACATTCATCGGCACTCGGAGCAATAATATACATTTTTATGAAGATTATTAATCAAATCAAATCAAAAATACTTTATTCAGTTTAAGCCCTAATAAGGCGCTTTTGAACGTCAAAACTACCACCGGTTCGGACAAACAAGGTGGTAGAGTCACGCTGTAGCTATTACTAATTTCAGCATGAATGAGTCGGCACGTCCGAGGCAGTACCCCCCTCTCACAGGAAACCGACGTGAAGTAACAGTGCTTGCATTGTTGCCTTTCGTTCGGTCAGTGAGAGCGCCGGAGGCCCACCTCCTTT
>MU159155.1:49935-75546 GCA_015888305.1 Antheraea pernyi | reverse complement strand
AGCGCCCCACTCGGGGGAGGCGCCCGTCGGCTCCCTACGTGCGATCCGGTGCAGGTACCACCCGAAACAACCGTGTCCGGTGAGTACCTGCACCAGTCGGAACGTCAGGGAGCCCCACTCCCTGGCAGTCCACTCCCGCAGGACCGGGCGGACGGCGTCCACTGTAAACCGCCCGAATCGCTCGTCCGCCAGGTCCTGCTGCCACCTTTCGACGGCGTCCTCCCTAACACCGACTGATCCTGGCCCACGTGTTACTATTACGAGTTAAGATTACCGATATACCGAACCTTAGCTTAAGTGACATGTTAAGCTGGTTTTGGTGTCAATGGGTTTTTATTTTTTTCGAATTGACTACACTATTGTCTACTCGTCTACACTACTGGATCTATTAAAAGACCAACATAATTTAAATACTAGAAACAGCAAAAAATTAGTCATTCCATGCTTCAGGCTCACTAAGTCCAAAAACAGTTTTTTAGGTAATAGTGCTAGGTTTTGTATAACAAAGTCCCAAAACACATTACCGATTTGCCTGATAATAAGTTCAAGAACCATGTCAAGCGGGTTTTAATATCTAAAGGTTAATTATAGGGTGAATCAATATGTGAACGATTGTGACGTCTGGAAATGACGGCCCTCTCTGTGCATCCACTAAAAACGAATGTAACTATTTATGTTTTGTAAAAATATATAACATGAAAAGATAAACCAAATCGAGTTTCTTAACGGTTCTTCTCGATGAGTGGGTTGTTTTCCGAACCGATGGTAGTTTTGATGGTAAATGCTTACTTAGGGCCTAAATTTAATAAATTATTTTATGATTATAATTTTGACTGGATCACGTAGTATATGGTAGTTGTAGTGGGGTACAGATCGAGACCACCCCGCAAAAGTTTGTTTATATACCAACTGATACCCGTGACTTACCGTGTTTATTACCTTAATACTATACTAGCCTCTGCCCGCGACTTCGTTCGCGTGGAATAGTTACTTTGGGCTACACGCAACGGAAGTTCTCAAGTGGGAAAAAACCCCGATTTTGAAACATTCTTCATTGTTGCTCCGTTCCTATTAGTCTTAGCGTGGTTATATATAGTTTATGACTTTCCTCGATAAATAAGCTATATAAAACTGAAAGAATCGGAATCAAATCGGACCTGTAGTTCCTGAGATTACCCTCTACAACGTCACAAACTCACAATGTCACAAACTTTACCTCTTTATAATATTAATTAATATGGATTATATCTACGAAGGAAAAAGTTAAAAAAATTAAATATATTTCGATTTCAAAAGTACTTTGTATAAAATTATATCCGTTTACCCATTTCTCGTCTCCTGCACACGCGTACTGTCCTTGCCATATTGATGTGAATGAATCACAAAGGAACTTTATTTTCATTATATTATTAGGTATCGTTATATTTCAGACAGACACATGCATGTTCGTCGCTCCGGGCAGTTAAACTGCACACTATGTGGTAGAGGTGCATTATGCTGATGCTCCCACAGTTCGTTAGGGGGAATAACACCCATTTCCCCTTGAGGGTTCCACCATCTTGACCCCTCAGGCCGCAGTTTGGGTCCCTTAGGAGGGGACAACACCTGTTGGAGGAGCAGATGTAGTGTCGATTAGACAGTCTCTGCTCCTCCGGCCAAAAGGTGTAAGAAGGTACCATGGGGTTTTAGTCCGTGCGACTCGGGCATATCCATTCTCTGCTGCCCGGTGAGATGGATATCCGTTAGGGATTCCCCCATGGAAAAAAAAAAAGGTATCGTTATATTTATTTTTAATAAAGACTAAATTTTAATTTAATTAAGAAATAAAAGTAAAAGAAATATCAATAGTAATTGAATAGGAATGCGCGTATAATGACAGACCTTTATCAATTTATTTATACCTGTAGTTTTCGGTTACTGTGTTAATATAAACTCGTTACTATTTGAATAAGGTACACAGTTCGACAATTCTACTACCTATATATAAACTTATTTACATCTAACTACAGAATTAATATTGATTACAATTATACCATAACTAGCTTTTACTCGCAGCTTCACTCGCGTTAACATAGATGGAAAATAAAATACAGCCCATATTACTCGCTGATAAAGTAGCTTTGTATAGGGTGAAAGATTTTTTAAATTCGTTTAAATATTTTTGTGTTAATGCATTAAAACACAAAATCATATATTTTCGTTTTATAATAGTATTTTAGATGTAATTGCAATAGTTAAGATATTAAAAGAACAATATAAAAAAATGCAAATGAATAAGAAAAATTTTGATTTAAGAATCATTGGAAAAAGTTAAAAAAAACGACAAAGGTAAGTGATTTATTTTAAAAGTCACAGATTATGCTTAAAGGTAGCTTTCGAATATAGTTGACAGATGTCATTGATAAAGGCTTGACACATTTGTAACTTTTTGACTTGTTAGCTAAACAGAATATCGTAGGTATAATATCATCTGTTATAATTTTATTTTTGAAGTGAAACCTCTTTAGGCGCATGAGGGTAAATTTTTTACAGATGTAACGTCACGCAGGTATGCAACGGAAGTGACGTTATTTGCAGTAAACGCAGATTTTTCATCTATTTTTCAAGTCTCGGAAATCTAAAGTTTTAGATTTGTATAAATATAAGACATAAGACAGATAATATAATATAAGACTTATAAATTAGTTCGCCAAAGAATTTTCACTTCTGACATGTGTACTTTGTACGCACGCACTTTTTTCTCTATTATCTATTCGTAAATAAGATAGTAAATGCTTCGATTAGATAAATATCGTAGATATTTTTTTACTTTATGTATATAGTATTCTCTAGCAACCATCTACATAATGCAACGAGATATAGAACAATGTATATCTGTTTAAAAATGGTATAAAAAACTTCGTAACTATTACAAGGTAATAGCTGGAATAAGTATTTAGATGGAATAATTGAAAAATTTACAAAAAAACAATACATAGTATACAATACACTTTCGCAACAAACGTACAAAACAATATTTACCAATTATTGTTATTTTTATTTAAAAGTTACTACCAAAAACCATGATTAACTTTCTACACTACTCTCATTATCTATATTATTATATGTTTGTACGTCCACCGACACCCCTAAAGCATTACACGCAGCGGTCGTCACCACCTCAACATCTCACCCCACTGTCCTCTAACGCACTCGTTTTTCGCAAGATAAAGACCAAATAAAAAAAGAAAACGAGAATAATCTCTACGTCACACTCTAGCGCGAACGAACACCAAACGTGCGAGTAGAGCCGCATCTAAGCTACAAACGACTCACGAAAACTTGGGCTCCGCCCGAGACGGATGCCTCTATCCGTCTCTTTCGCTTTTTCACACTTTTCATATAACCATTTCATTATCTAAAGGTCGCAATAACACAAACTTTTATAAACAATTGTCGGCTTTATGCTGTAAAGCTTTGATTTAAATTTCGAACTATCAGAAATGGACAGTGAAAATATTTTAGAACGCAAAACACTAGGGAGTGGGTCTCTCTCGCTCGCAAAAAAGCAATCTCTCATGTCAAGGGGGGTTATTAGATGGTAAAAGTGCGGGGGGAGCGAACGCAAAAACCGGCAGCCATATTGCTCGCCCGACGGCGGCGAAGACTGCTATTAATTTTGATTTAATTCGCCCGTTGATTTCAAGCATTTCAATCTAATGCTGTGTAAATACTCTACGATTTCTTAGAATAGGATATTTAATTAATTAATGTATTTATATTATAGTTCAGCAATATAAATTCAATGTTTTATTACTTATTTATAGAAGAGTTTAAATTATAGGTACATTAATTTTCTTTTACTAAGTAATTAATATTCAAATGAAAAAAATGTAATTGAGTTATCAATATTACTTTACCTAAAAGGTATCATTTTACAAGCAAATTATCTAATGTAGGTAATGTCGTCTCCATGATACGTAACTGTTGTAAAAAGCGTTCTCAGGAGAAATGAAGCTGAGAGTAATTTTTCTACTGCATTAAGCGTAGCAGTAACATTTGCCCTTGTCAGCCATTTATTTTTACATTTTAATTTAGTATATTTTTATTCTGTGGGTTATACACTCTTCGATGTAAAATAACTGAATGTTTGCAATTTGTCAATTTATAGGAATACTTTATTGGCCTTTAAAATAAGATATGATTGTTGTAAAATGAGAGTTGGTCTTCATAAAAATCGTAGTTTTGTAAAACTTTAATAACTGTACATTAAATGAAGCTACCGTGATATTTTTAGATAAGGACCAAGCCTATAAAGTAAAACAAAAAAATAATGATCGAAATCTGTCCAGTAGGTTTTGAGTGTTTCGCGCACAATCTTTTTATTTATTTTTTTATGTCATAGCAGAAAGTGCGTTGCCAGCCTGTTTTTGGGGGAAAGGGAGGAAGGGGGCGAGGGGAGGGGAGGTGAGAAGAAGAAAGGTTAGAGAAAGATCACTTCCACGCGTTCTCACTTTCCTCACGGTCACTTATCTTACTCACTTACGGTATACTCTATCTGTGAAATTTTAAAGTATTTCGGGGCAAAGTATGCACTGGATAAACGGATATGACGCTTATTATTTCTGATATGTTGTTACATAGCCGGACCTATAGACTTCGTTTAGCGTATAAATTTAAAACTAAGATGAGACGACACCAAGAACAGAATAAACTAGTGTGTATGAAATGGTGCTGGACAATGCATAGTGAGTCGTGGTAGTGGAGTTATTTTGACCGGTGGAATATGTCATTTCGATGTCCGAAGGTTCGAACACCGACTTGTACCAACGAATTTTTCGGAATTCGCGTACATTTACTAATATAAATTAGTAACACTATTGGCTGACGGTGAAGGCAAACATTGTGAGGAAACTTGAACCAGAGAAATGTTTTGTAGTACTTAATACTGTATGTGGGAAAACATATAGAGTCGTGGATTGCTCATACTTGGAAATCAACATCGTACATCGTGGGCTGGCGTGGTGATTACGCCCATAACTTCCTTCAGGGAGAGATCTATGGCCCTGCAGTGGGTCTCTTACAGGTTGATAATAAATACAGCGTCCCAACTTTAGTATCACTGTCGATACACATTATAGTGTCTTAGTCACTCACTGTATGCCAACATAATATTTGTATTAAGTAAATAATTAGGGAAATAGTCCAAATTTGACTAGTTCAAGGCTAAATATAGAATTACAGATAAACGTGTCCCTTTATTTATTTTCCTCTGAACAGAATATAATTTCTTATAAAGATGTGTTAGATTCCCTAAAAGTAAAAACTTATATTAGAATTTCACGTTATATTTATATATACTGCACAAAAGACTCGCGCCTTGTCTTTTAGCATATTTATGTAGTTTAATCAACTATTTTTTTTAAAGAAAACAAGGAAGTAGCTACCGCCATCAGCTCTAAAATACCATAGGGCACAAAGCTATAGGGCCTCGACGTGTTTAAGCAGAAATTCATAAAACGTTATCCATAATCTTAAACGCATATGAATAAGGAGTTTATAAAAAATGAAAATAACGATAGTAACACGCCACATCGTGAGAAGCAGGAAACCACCTATCACGCCACCGTGGTCGGGCGGTTAACTTCGCTCCATCATACCAGCCGCGGCCTCCCTCGGCGGCATCATAAAATTAGGTTCAATCCCCACGAGTGGAGTTCTCAAGCATGCTGCTAGCATTATATAATGAATCCGCATTCACACTCAATTGCACACACGACACTGCACCCCACATAGTGTACACTCACAAGATATGCGCACAGGTTCTTTGAAGGGTCTTTTCTAACTTTTTGGGTTAGTTAGCCTTAGTCAAAATCGTCAGACTTGAAATATATGTACGCTTTTGTGGGACACATATAAATGTATGTGTCTCACTAAAGTATACATGTTTGGTTAGCTTAGCTCGCATGGTTAGTTTGGTTCGATGTGCGGTGTTGTATTCACAACAACAACCGAAACCCAAGTTCGGTCACTTTGGCTCTATTGAGCTTGTTGCCATTCGAGTGCCCTGTGCGCTCGCCCTAAAAGCCCCGTAAAGCTGTAAAAGCCCATTAGGTCAACGAAGTTTAGCCAGTTTGTAAAAAAAAGAAAACCACAATATAATTTAGCAATAAAAACCTTCCTCTCCGCATAAACAAATGTTTATGCCGGGCTCCTTTAGTCTAGTTACGCCATTGGTTAAAATCCTTATGATATGTTTTACTTAAAAACACCCCAATAATTGTAGGCAACACAAAAATCAATACATGTATATATTCGTACAACAAATGCACACTTTTACGAAGATTTATCTATTCATTATTCATTTTATGAATTCATTACCTATTTAATATTCTTCTAATAGGTATAAATATCCATATTAAAGTAGATAATGTATAAATGTATTTATTTTCCAATAAATAAAGAGTCTATGAATATTAAAGGCATGATTATTAAATCTGTAATCAAAAATAGTTAAACTCAGTTAAAACAAACAACAGTTACTTTTATACACCAAAACTTTAAATATTATAGTGAACGTTATTTTTTTGCAAAATGACTGTATTGTGCCTGACAGTAAGCCCAGTACAGTCCAAAAACAACGGTGACCACTGAACCAGACTAGGCCCCTCTCGGCAACGGCTCAAGCCTAGGTCCGTTCCCTCGGCGTGGAGCCCTTGAGTACGCTGCTCGCGCGATACAGTGACACAAAATCTTACAACACTGCGACAACATTACACATATCACCTCCACACACGTGCACGCATACACGCTTACACATGCAAGTGGAAGGGTTTTATTTTTTCTCTTATCAAACTGTAATAGTTTAGAATATTATCCGATACGAAATATATATAAGAGTTGTTGAGGTATGTATGCTTGGTACACATATATGTTTCAACAACTCATATATGTATGAATAGTTAGTTTAGCTTAGGTTAGCTCAGATAGGTCGCGAATTGCAACAGCCAAAGCCGAGGTGTGCCGTGCACCCTTGAGCCAGTTGTCAAAATAAAATCGGCTGAGTGTCTTAAGCGCTCGCCTTAGTAGCCCGGTGAAGCTGTTAAGACCTTGCATGGTCAATAGCGTAGTCAGTTCGAAAAAAAAAAAACGGTGACCACCGAGTGATACACTATCCATCGCCGGTCGCCGCTGTCATGCCGGCCAGCGAAAAGCTGGATATGCACAGGCTCATCCCGAAACGCGAACCGCAGAAGCGAATCACTATGGAGGGCTTTTTCGCCATATACATGGTGGTTGCGACCCAATCAATCTGTAAAACCCTACCATCCCGCTTTCGCCATTGCCTCGTTCGTTATTCAGCAGGGTGCACCACGTGCAGGTGAGGTTGGCTTGGATGTCTCACCCTAATGAAGATACTCATCAGCTTTTTACCTGTATCCCACGGAAGTAGGATCGGCACACGTAGTTTGGTGAAGCTGTGAAAGACCGTCATACCAATAGCGTAGTCAATTCGAAAAAGGGGTCAGCAGAACATGTCTTCTTTTTCCACTCTCTTTGCCACATGACATCTCAGTATTCATACCTCTTACACACATATCATTTTCACAAATAAAAAGAATTATGTGAATATAACTAGATTAATAAAGTAAAACGATTTCCTTATATTATTTAATGATGTAGATATAAAAACGATTAAAAAAAATGTATTTCTTACCAAGTAAGAAACCAAACCATTTCGTACATTAGTACAACAGGAAAGGCGGAGTTAAATAAGAACTTTATTTAAAAAAAAAAACATGTAAAATCATTATTATCGTTTATCCATACAGTTGTAAACATTTCGTGCACAACTAGCGCCATCTGTTGCTCAGTAGCTAAGTGAAGAAATAGATGTGTTAAAAAAGACCGTACATTATTATACAATTAAATTAACTAACGGTTACAGATATTATCGTTAATAACATTTTGATACTAAAAAGTTTTATTAATTACATTTACTTAACCTAAGTATTACCTAAATATTTTCCATAAATAATTTATCAACTGAAAAACAAATGTATTTTCTTTGTATTAGACATTATGTATTTCATTATTTGAGAATATTAAATTACCAGTCATTATTTCGACACCAAAATTGAAGTGAAAAATAAGCTTCGGTTATTAGCTACTAGATGGCAGTGACTACCGTATCTATGTTATTCATTTCGATTTATTTAATAATATTTGTTATGTAATTAATATCTACTATCAATTGATATTTTGTAATCATAAAATTAATTGAACTATTCTATAAATTAATATACAATTTAAGGTATAATAAAGAATCGTAAATAAAGTACGTATGAATTTCAAATATTTAACTACACTTGCTTCTACTATAAATATAAATGTGAAAAATTCCCAAGTAATTTAAAGTATATTGAAAAACATATGCATTTTTTTCTATTTTAGACATACATCTATGTATTTCATTATTTGAGAATATTACATTACCAGTCATTTCGATAACAAAATTGAAGTGAAAAATAACAAGAGAACTTAAAACATCATTCAATATATTAAGATACTTCAAATTAATGAGAATAAATAAAAGCATTGATAAAATCGTCCATCGCTTTTTTTTTTTGTCTCGAACTGACTGCAGTATTGACCATGTAAGGTCTTCACAGCTTCACCGGACTACTCCGTCCATCGTAATCGAAAATATTGTTTTTCATATCAACTAGAGATTTAAAATTTATTTTTGACATTATTGTCATATATTTCTTTAATACTTTATCGGTGTTATTACAAAAAAGTTAAATACGTATTGAATACTTGCTTTAAAAAGGTTCCGAATTAAATACACCGCGGTCGCTGAATGTTCGCCATCTTGCTCTTTGGTTACATTGTTACGCGGACGACACCCTAGTCGTAGCCCGGGGGGGTGAATGGAAGGAAGTGGAGTGCCTGGCCACTATGGCCACAACCCTCGTGGTCGGGCGCATAAGGAGGTTGGGCCTCAGGGTGGCCCTCGAGAAGACCGAGGCCCTACTCTTTCATGCGCCTCGGCGGGGGCCACCTCCTGGGGCTCACATTGTGGTGGAGGGAGCCCGGATCAGGGTGGGGACCCAGATGAAATATCTGGGCCTCACCCTGGACGGGCGCTGGCGGTTCGAGCCCCACTTCGCGGGGCTCGGACCGCGAATTTCTGGGGCGGCGGCGGCACTCGGCCGGTTACTCCCCAACGTGGGGGGGCCGGGCGCCGGGTGCCGCCGACTCTACATGGGAGTCGTGCGGGCGATGGCCGCCTACGGGGCACCAGTCTGGGCTGATGCCCTCGGTGCCGCCAACGTGCGTGCGCTCCGCAATGCGCAGCGCACGGTGGCACTGAGGGCAATCCGGGCGTACCGGACGGTGTCCTCGGCGGCGGCCTTCACGCTCGCCGGCTCCCTGCCCTGGGAGCTGGAGGCAGGAGTTCTCGCCGCCGTGTACGAGTTCACGGCGGCGAGGAAACGAAGGGGGGAGCCTCCGGCTCCCAGGGAGGTAGAGGCGGAGAGACGGCGTCTCAGGGGGGACGCCGTCGAAAGGTGGCAGCAGGACCTGGCGGACGAGCGATTCGGGCGGTTCACAGTGGACGCCGTCCGCCCGGTCCTGCGGGAGTGGACTGCCAGGGAGTGGGGCTCCCTGACGTTCCGACTGGTGCAGGTACTCACCGGACACGGTTGTTTCGGGTGGTACCTGCACCGGATCGCACGCAGGGAGCCGACCGCCGCCTGCCACGAGTGCGGCGCAGCCGAAGATACCGCGCAGCACACTCTGTCTGAGTGTGCTGCGTGGGGGGAGCAGCGCCGCCTTCTGGCGGCGGCGGTAGGACCGGACTTATCGCTGCCGAGCGTGGTTTCGGCCATGCTCGGCAGCGAACAGGCGTGGCGAGCGATGGCCTCCTTCTGCGAGGAGGTCATCTCGCAGAAGGAGGAGGCGGAGAGGGCCCGCGAGGCAGACCCTCAAAGTGGCCGTCTCCGCCAAAGGAGGACAGGCAGGAGGAGAAGGCGCTTCGCCCAACTCCTGCCACCGTAGCCGGACCTGAGGGGATGGGTCGGGGGGCCCATCTCCTCATTGCACGGGTCCGGCGGACGAGGGGGGGCAGCCGGTGTGTACCCGGTCTGTCCCTCTATAGGTAGGAGCCCGGCGGTCACCTTCCGCCGGGCGGACCGTGGGGGCGGCTCTACAAGGTTGATTAGCTTGAACGATCCCTTGCCGCCCCCACAAAACGGTCTGTCGGTACACCGTGGGGTTTTAGTCCGTGCGACTCGGACATAACCCACACTCTCCCCCGGGAGGGTGGCGTATCCATAAGGGATTTCCCCATGTTTAAAAAAAAAAAAGGTTAGACTTGCGAAAAAGGATAACGCGAACTTGCTTCGGGCGAGCGCACCTTTTTAAAGCAAGTATTTAACTTTTTTATAATAACACCGTATAGGTCTTAGAGTTAGGCTACAAACTAATCTGATGTTTAATGAAAATATGGCCCAAGATGGTAAACATGCTAAACCTAGAGAGAGTCTCAAGTGTAGCTACCGGAACGTTATTACCGCAATAGGTATTGTTGATCGAAGGGTGGTAGTGAGCCAGGCGGGTTTAGAAAAAGCCCCTACCCTACAATCATGCTATAGATTCTTCAAAATGTTTTTCTTCACCGAATGCCCCAACCGCAAGGATTCGAACCTACGTCCATCGATGCGGTGTCCGAAATGTCCGAACACGCTATCAACTGGACCGTCAACGCTAAGAGAGTATTTATAACCGACTGGATTGCACATGACGAATACCAGATTAGGCCCCCTCGGCAGCGGCTCAAGCCTAGGTCCGTTCACTCGGGTAGAGCCCTTGAGTACGCTACCCGCGCGATACAGTGACACAAAATCTTACATCACTGCGACAACCTTACACATATCACCTTCACACACGTGCACGCATACACACTTACACATGAAAGTGGAAGGGTTTTCTTTTTTTTCCCTTATCAAACTGAAATAGTTTAGTAAATTATCCGATACGAAATATATATAAGAGTTGTTGAGGTATGTATGCTTGGTACACATACATGTTTCAACAACTCATATATGTATGAATAGTTAGCTTAGCTTAGGTTAGCTCCGATAGGTCGCGAATTGCATGTATCAGGCAACAGCCCTAGCCGAGGTGAGCCGTGCACCCTTGAGCTAGTTTTCAAATAAAATCGGCTGAGTGCCTTAGTAGTCCGGTAAAGTTGTTAAGACCTTGCTAGATCAATAGCGTAGTCAGTTCGAAAAAAAAGCGGCCAAGAAATCCTAGACAGAAATACAAAGTAAAGTTCACTTTAATACGTCGGACTTTTTTAAAGCCCCTCTGACTTGCTACCAATTCCAAGTTGAAAATCTATCACCGAGCACGTATTTTATCATTAATCGTTTTAGACAGAATGGTCATTAAATCTTAAGTGAAGCTGTGATAAAACGATAAAACATGTTATTTATTTAATAATATTTCTTAACACAATGATTATTTATATCCAAATTAACAGTTTACACATTATTCTGTTTTGCAACGCTTATTTTACATCAAGGAATTATTTCATTACTTTTGTTTATAATTTAGTTTAAATCAGGTTTCATAAAATAAAAATATAAAGTTCATGAACAGATTATATATATATATATATATTGTAATCAAAATAGATATTTTACTCATCTAATAATACACATAGATGTTTTCCAATTCGTACTAAATTCTTAATCCGAATGAGACAAAGGATGAAGCTACAAAACACACTACCCTCTCAGACATTCTTGTAACACCTTCTCTTTCCATATAAAATAATTCGTGTTTTATTACATTGAAACCACTCGAATATACGTATCATAATATCAGTAACATAATCCTGCAACAGTCCGGTACAAATGTCAAATAATTCCCGAATAATTATCCCGAAACCTAATCGAATTACCTTCACGTATGTCGCAAAAGTGCTATGAAGACATGCGCTCTCTTGAAGCAATTATCCCCGGGGGCGATCCACCCCTACCCTCCCCTCGGGTCGGGCGCCCGCACAATTTCGCCAAATCATCTTCACCCCACATTTTCACTGATGAAGATATGTAAATTCCCCGGTTTCCGAGATAGTTTGTCGTTGAGCAGAGATGCAGAAGCGGCCAACATTTTAGTTTAGGTATTAAGTTTACATATATACTATTAAATGGTAAAATATTTCTTAAAGTAATGCGCATTGCTTAAATCTTTAATCTTACATCACATTCTTTAATCACATAATCATACTTTAATCACATTCATTCTTAATATTAATATAACTTTCACGGCATTATATATCTTTAAAACTGACCGACAGGTAACTGACTGATCGTGTCTATGAAGTCGACTATAATGTTAGAGAAATCTAAGAAAATTTATAGTTAAATTGGGAGTTAAAAATTTGTAAATGCTAAGTCTCTTTGGATATGTACTTCTGAGGTTTATTAAAACCATCATTAATTGGTTCTGTGTCAATATAAATTATAAGTTGCTAACTACGAGCATATACATGAAGACAAATTTCACGAGCTAGAGGTAAAACTTTTTACCAAATACCCAACTTCTTGTATAGATATTTTAAGATTTAAGATTAACTGATAGATATTTATAGTTGAGGAATAACTTTAAATAACTATATAAAAACCAACGCATTCTTAACTTATCGAAGAAGAAGTAATGCGAGCTCGTTTATCTGTTTGTTACGCTTTCACGCCTTAAGCACTCAACAGATCAGCACGAAATTTTGCATACACGTTATCAGAGGTTTAAAAAAGAACATGAGGTTCCTCACATTAAAAAAAACGTAATAATCTCAAGGGATAGATCAAACCTATTAACTCGAACGAAGGTGCAAGTTAGTAATATATTTTTAGGTGGTAGAGCCAAGCTGAAGTTATTACTGGCTTCAACATGAATGGGCCGGCTCGTCCGTTGTTCGGTCAGTGAGAGCGCTAGAGGCCCACCTCTCCTTCCCGTTCACGCCAAACACAGGCTGGCAACGCACACGTGCCTCCCCTGGTGTTACCAGTGTCCATGGGCGGTGGTGATCACTTAACATCATCGCCTATGATATAAAAAATAGTATATATAAAAATATTCTACTCCAAATAACTTTTACATTTAATTCTGTATGCATATGTAATATGTACAGATTTACCGTAACTCATGCAAATTTATTTTGATTTTATCGTGTTTAATATAGTATCAACTATTCATTCATACAATTTTTCGCGTTGCTGTTTTAGTATATCCACACAATCAACCTTAATCTTTTATCATTTACGGGTAAAATCACAAATAATAATTGAATGTAATCGCAAATATTTATGAGAATAAACCTATCTGCATTAACGAATTCGTATAATCTTAAGAACTTTATTAAATGGGCATATTAACTGAACGTCAACAGATGAAAAATACTCATCCAAGAAAAGAAAACGAGATAATAAAGTTCGAACCGAATGTTACGTAACTCTGTTAACACAAAGTTGTAATGTGAACGTAGATTCGCGCGGTCAATTAATCATCGCTTTATCCCGTCACGCGTCACGGTGTGAACACCTTTGAAGACAATAATATACTTTAACGAGAAAGTATATTCATTTAGAAAATCTTATATGAAACACATTTTTCTCATACTTTTACACACTTTAAATATACTCTATATTTTATTCATTTTATCTTTTAAAGAACAATGGACAATTATATGGATATATTATATATTATGGATGAACAATTGTATAAATAAAATTATAGAGGTCTGCCGTTGTGTGCGGGTGACTCAAAAATACCGTACTGTAAACTGTATAGGTTTCGTTAAATTTACCATTTTAATTCATTGTTATACGAAAACCCAAGATGCACACTTAACGTGACCTCACAGCCGGCACACAAAAATGAGTGCATAATTTTGGATTATGCAGTCATTTCAAATAGTCTCGCGTCGCTTCCGTCCTTGTAAAAACAACTTTAAATCATTCAGGTAAGGTTGAATTTGCAAAATCATACGTTTATCGCATAACTATAACCTCGTTTATATTGGGGCGTTTTTGAGCGCTGCTTTTATTTATTATATAAAATATGTCATATTATATGTCACTGTATTAATTATTAGATACTTGGTCATTGTCTAAAAAGACGATAGATTCATTTAACTTAAAGTTGTTAAATCTTTAAGAAAATACTATTTTTTAACCACTACGCATTTATGTAGGTATGTTTTATTGCTTGTCCAAATGGGGTAAAAGGTATGGCACTTACGTTTTTTCTCTTTCAATACAATATATTCTTAAGATATTAAAACGACGTAAACGGTGAAGCGGGTATCAGCTAGTAAAAAATGAAAATATTTAAATCAATAAATTACATTTAAGCGCTTTACATTGAAGCTCCTCAGCACACGAGCGTGAAAAACGCTGCGTGCCAACCGCCAACCTATCTAACGACCGTCATCCGAGCACCCACGTACCGAAGATCATTATCTAGCATGAGAAAGTTGGGAGGAATCTAGTTAGAACCGTGCCCGCCCCCCGCCGGCCGCCTGCAACCTCCCCACAGCAGCCTTAACTTGTTATAACCAGTTTAAGCCAGTTCTGTTTAGTTGGGCACCTGCGATATAACACTAACTCACGGTTTGTCTTATGCTTTATACGTTATTGTTCACCAAATTGTTTTAATTACGTTCGAACTAAGAACATCACTGTAGTATTGCAGTGAAGGTTATTCAATTTGAAGTCACGTAGGTTCGACATTCGTTAGGTTAACTAAATTTAGTTTTAGCTAACGTAGTCTCTTTATCTGTATAAATAAATAAAATTGCAGTGTCTGTTTGTCATGTCGAAATAACAGCTTTTCACTAAATAGTTGTGAGAACATATACAGTACTTATAACAGAAACATACTAGAACGAGCCTCTAAAGCCGTATTAGCAGGTTCATACCAGATTTGGATAGGTAGGTAAAGAAGCACGAGTAGTTAAGGTGAGTGTTAATGTACATCGCAAAGGAACCCCTTAATCCTACACCCGTCTCGGGAACTACTCGGAGTTTCTCTCGCTGCCACGCGATGGACCCGGCACCGGCACGGTGAATCCATAGTATGCTAAGAAGTACGTCTCTCTTGTAAAAATTTGTCTATCTGCCTGTTTCTTTCAGCTAATTTCCGGGACAGTTAGATCTTTTTTTATATACCACGACGGTAGCAAACAAGCATGCGGGCCGCCTGATGTAAAGTGTGACCATATGAAGATGTGGTCACCGCAGCCTATGGACGCTTGTAATATTAGAAGTGTAGAATGCGCGTTGCCGACCCTTAAAATCGAATTTAAAGGAACCTTCTAATGAATATAATGAACCTACTCATGGAGATAGCTCATGTTATGAGTAACTTAGGCAACTTTTAGTTTAGTCGCATAACTTTGGTCTTTCCTACGTTGATCTTGCTGCTTCCCGCTGCAAGTTGTCTTCTTTGATCTGCATTCAACCCGCCTGTGGCTGAACAGATGTAGGTAATCAGCGATAGAAGGTTAGAATTAGTTACGCTTATCATCACGTAAAGAATAGTATTTGATATATTACGCAGTTTCTAAGTATATATCTCCCAAACTCGTCAGGTCCTTGAACAAGCCTACACAGTAAAATATCATTTAGCTCGCAAACCGTCTGGCATAATTAACTCGCTCATATCAAATTAACCATTATACATACGTAGTTGGAAAAATTTGCATAATCCGTTTCGGCTATTTGTTGTTATCTTGTAACTATTTCCCGCAGCTAGAGGTCTGATGTCTGGAGGTCAACTTTTATTGTTCACAAAATCCTAATAGTTTCACTATTAAAATAATTAGAAATATTATTTCAAAATTGTAGAATATTACTTCGGAACAGAAACTCTTATCACAATTTACAAAGGCTTAACTGAAGTTGCGGATTACTGGGACCTATCGTATGATACATTCGGGTGATCCCATGCCAAAAGCATTAAGCAGATACCAAAATGGTCTAAGAAATTGTATACATAATATTTCTTTAATTGCAATACTGACTGTATTAAATACACAAAGATAGCCTTAAGACTTAAAGAAATTGTCAATTACTTGATGTACATTTTTTTACATAAAGGTTATTACAGGGTGGATCAGTATGTGAACGATAGCGACGTCTGGAAGTGACGCCTCTCTCTTTGCAGCCACTAAAATGAATGTAGCTTTATGTGTCTGTGAATTATGTTGTAATAATAAAAATAAATATGTTATGTATTATGAAAGGATAAACCAGATCGAGTTTCTTACCGGTTCTTCTCGATGACTGGGTTGTTTTCCGAACCGGTGGTAGCTTTGACGTTCATAAGTGCCTTCTCAGGGCCTAAATTGAAAAAAGAGTATTTTGATTTTTGATTTTACCATAAATGGTATTTGTAATTTATTTATTTATAAGACTAACAGCTATAATATACAATAATTAATGATAACAATAGACACATCAAACTATTTACTAGTCCTCGCCGACAAATAACAAAATACAAACACTTGCATTATTGGGTGTTATGTGATGATGATTGTTCCGACCGGTTTCAGCCTTGGCCACCACTTTGACCACTAAACTTAGAAATGGCACTGGTGCGCTCGAAGATGGCTTAGGTAGCCTATTTTCGCGGCGAAACTTCGTGCACATTGAGGGCACGTGAGTACGCCGTTCTCATAGTTATATGTTATGGCAGCAGGAGGGCGAGACTTTAAATGGTCACGTTTGGTATCAAGGTCAGCTTTACGCTGAGCCTCAAACTCGCGTACTTGGCTGTTCACCATTCTGCGCCATTCTGGACGTTGTGCTGCCAAACGTTCCCAACAAGAGGGCTCTATATAGCATCTCTTCATGTGCCGCTTTTGGACATCCTTGTACCGGAGAAGGGGATCACCATGATTCCGTTTGCCCTCCTCCAGTTCAGAATAGAAGATTCGCTTCGCCACTGGATGTTATGGTATGGGTGTTATGTAAACCTAATAACAATAAAATGTAAAAATATTAATAGTCTATAATTGTTTACAACCGTCAACATTAGAGAACTTCCTATTTAAAAACGTTGTCGCCTCCCTTACGGTAGTGTTGAGGAAGTCAAAATCACCAACCTCACTCATGTGGTTAGCAAGGAGTAACTAGTTCGCTAAAATTATGAATGTAGCGTAGCCGGTAATTAGTGGAAACGGTTTCAGCGATAGAGGAGGGTCCGTACGCAAATGCTTGTTCGGGACAGTAATACATAACTTCGATAGAAGCTCGGAAAAATCAATGTTATTAGAAGTAATGTTTTGTTTCTTTCGAACTGATTACGCTATTAGCATAGCATGGCCTTAACAGCGTCACCGGACTACTACAAGTATCTCTGAGCAGGTATATCTGCAATTCCTCGTCGCTACACAAGGAGCAACAAATGATGATTACTTAAAGTTCATTGTAATTGTTCGGATCGTAGGTATAATGTAAATGGTAGCATAGATCTTTTACATGTAGTTTTATATGTAGTCTGGTGAAGCTGTTAAGATGTTGCTTGGTCAATAGCGTAGTCTATTCGAAAAAAAAAATCTTTTACATAGTCTTATGGCCATTTTTATATTTATAAAATTCTTATTAACTTTCACCAAATTTGACAAGGCAAAGAGAGAAGTAAGAACATTGGAAGTGAATGTTGATGTACTATATCGAACCTATACAGCCCAGTAAAGACCCCTTAACCCTTCACTTAAGTCGAAAACTTTAAGCATTTCTCCTAACTCGTCCCGCAACACATCGAAACATTCACAAGCAAGTGGTTCCATGTAATAATAATAATTCTCATTCACAATTATTTAAAAAAAAAAAAAATATTGTAGCACGGCAAAGTGACTGCACTATGCCTGATGGTAAGCAGAGTACAGTCCAAAAACAATGGCGACCACCGAGTGACACACTATCCATCGCCGGGCGCCGCTGTCATGCCGGCCTGTGTATAGCTGTATATGCACAGGCTTATCCCGAAACGCGACCCGCAGAAGCGAAGCACTATGACGGGCTTTTTCGCCATATACATGGTGGCTGCGACCCACTCGGCCTGTAAAACCCTACCACCCCGCTTTCGCCATTGCCTCGTTCGTTATTCAGCAGGGTGCACCACGTGCAGGTGAATTTGGCTTGGGTGTCTCAAGTCTTATGATGTTATTCGACACCCCTTATTTATTAATGTTATATAAATAAGTTATGCACTGATTAACAATTTTATAGGTTTTTATGACACGGTGTGATCTAAAATCGTAACAGGCTAAGACTGGACAGATCTGGTTCTCAAATGCAGTTATCCGAATACACTCAATAATACTTACTAATATATTCCTATCTATTTTTTAACATTGAACCACAATCTCCCCATGTTAAACAACTATATGGTGTAACATATCAAACATGCTTAATCTAGAGTATCTGATTCCAGTACATTTTGCCGGAACACACCTATACGCTTGCATATTGAGAATAATCGAGATGTGAATGCTTATTTTGAACGAGGTACTATAATGCAATATGTAAACGCACAATTGGCTTCTTACGCAACATTCACGCTATACGCGAAGCTTACCTAAATACGTTAACAATAATTTAAAATTTTAAAACCTAGTCAAAACTTTGTGAACCATTAGCATTCCATTAAATTCTAAAACAAACTCCACTTTAGAATACTTTGAAGGGAAAATAATTATTTCATGCGTGAAAAGCCTACGCTGCGTGAAGTCCAGTTTTAGCTTAGTTTAAAAATATCGTTAAGAAATGCAACCCCTCGGGTAGATTACACGCTCGGCGTGATAAGAGGGACACGCAGATACGCATAACAGTCAACGTATTCCAGCGTGACACTTGAGAACTCTTCTATGACAAAAATTAAATAAATCATATTGCCCAATGATATTATAACTAAAAAGCTGTAGATGCGTTATCTACATGATATTTTGACAAAACCAATGGCACGATAACGCACACATACGTAAATTAATATTGTAACGCCACATTGTCAACGTCACACAAAATGATAAAGTAAGATGACATGTTCTCAACATCAGTGGAGAAAAAGAAATAGTTATATGTTGCTTATTTACGGGTTGACGGGGCAACCGTTAAAAATAAGGTAGTTAGCCAAGTTTAAATAAGGCGTTGTTGAAGCGCTTATAACATATCTACAGCTTTTTAGTTATAATATCATCGATATTATCTATTCTACGATAGCTACTTACATATTTTAAATAGATTAACAATAATATATTGGAACGAAGTTCCTTACGGCAGGGTTGGAGGAGATAGGTATATTGCTGCGCGACCGAACTGAAAAAAAATGTGATAGTAAAACCGTAAGAAAAAGTGCGTGGAATAAAACCGTTAAATGAGACGTGCGCAGGCGCGACAGTCGTATACACAAGCGAGTAGTGTATAATACCTTTCTCTTTCTCCTTCTTTCTTTCGAATTCTCGGTGAAATGAATCGTTGAATTAATTTAATTAATCGGTGAATTATAATATCGGTTAATCGGTAATTTAATTAATTTAGTTAATTAATTTTTTTTTTTTTTGCAAATTGTGTCGATTCTACATTAGCCGAAGGAACTTCGTTCCTACCTGGTGTCCTACGACACCACATCTTTTTTTCATTTACATATGCTTTTGGTGCTTCTGTTCACTTCCGATTCAATCACACAAAGCAACTCCAAGAATAACGTTCTTTATTTCAATTTTAGGTACCTCAAGCATTCCTAGCCCGTCTGAATTATATTAAATTTAACCATATTATGACTACGAACTATATATTAATCCTTACCTCTTCCCGTTACATAGGCTAAGCTTTTTAATCAATGGAAGTACTTTGTTACTTTATACAAGATCTTCAGGTACAAATGTCAGCCAAGTAACCTATAGCTTACCTCGTTCTCGCTCTGCTATATAAGTATGTATAGGTTTGGAAACTTTCTTACTCTGTGGCAGACAAGTCTTCGCCTGTATCCGAAACCATATCATCCTTGCCGCGATAAACTTTTCAGTTATGGGCTTTATATTTAACCATTTACACTCATTCCGAAGTCAAGTAGTGAATTTTTAACTTAAAACCCACCAAAGATACTCATTAATGCCTGAAGGCAATAAAACGAGGCTTAGCTCAGTAATCCGTAGCACTATCAGCTGAGCGATGAAACGCAAGCGATAACCGAACTAAACACATAAAGGGTCTCGACCACGCACATAAAGTGTTTATCTGTATAGTGCCTAAGGCGTAGGTTCTGAAATTGTGGTGCAAGCGACGAGCGGTAGCGATTATTAAGTACATAATAATAATGTTTTGGATATAATTTCACATACGGCAATTTGATCACAGAGTAAGCAAATGTTATATTCAATTAAGACTATAAATAAATAAATAAACCTTGTTACAGACATAAAAATTGGCGTTATCTATATTTCGTTAGACCACGTTGTAAACCATACTTTTAACAACTATTTTATAATGGATAAACACAAAAAATACTTAACCAATTTTGAAATGTCTCGCATTTATATATAGCTACATTCTCAGTGAATGTAATAGGCTGTATTTTGTCTTCAAACTTTATATTATTTCGAACGAAGCCACGAGCAAAAGTCAGATCAATTTTTCTATACGGCCTAACGGCATAAAAGGTAGACAATATTAATCGAATGTGCCTATTTTCTTGCCACGTACTGCATAGTCTGAACAGCTCAATGAATTTTAATATAATCTGTGTCGTAAGATACATTTTATTAATGGGAAATATAGGTTATCTATAGATTCTAACGTACCATTGTTCAACCACTAAACGAATTTATTAATAAAATGTTCATTGTTTTTACATACGAGTTTCTGATCTTCTCTATTAATAATTATATATATTTCTACAGTACATTAGTGTTACAAAAATAAACAGTTTAAAATTCAATTGTTTTTCTACAGTGATTTTTCTTACAGAATACCGATGACGTTCTTGATTTTAAGAAAAGTTTATGCAAATTCTGGTCAAAATTAAACATTATAATGGCGAAGGCAAATAAAGGAATATTGACTGTTTCTTATATGTATAGAAAAATTAATATTTCTCTGGGAACAGAGAAGTTCTTTTTAGTCCTTTTATTATTAAGTTACTTGTGTTTGTTTTTTTAATTCGCATTTTTTATATTATTTATAATTAATAATCTTATATCTATTTTTTTAAATACTATTTGATTTGATTTCTTACATTATGGATACAAAGAAAGAGTCGCATGGAGAGCATGACATTTTTTGTAACGTAACGACTGTATATAAAATATAAATGATATATTGAATTATATTCGGAATTCAAGAAGTAGCGTAAGAATCTACGATCCTAATTAGCGCCTCTTGATTGCACCTTTAATTCCAATTTTTTTAAATCTATGATTTATTAAGGTCTGTAGCAGGACATTGTATAGATTTAGTATAAAATCGCTATTTGCTCATAACTTGTGATTAGTAAGGAGTAATTTGCACGGCGTGATAGTAAAGTATCTTTATGGTGATTACATTGTTGCCTCTAATTTGAGTTTGGTGATAGTAAGGTGGTGGACTGAGGACGCCTCAGGATGTTTACCATATCTCTAACATTTTACAAACAGAGCTAGCTGGATTTATTTAGTTACAAACTTTAATATATATGAACAATATTTTCAATAACAAATGTTTAAGGGGGATAAACGAACAAGTGGGTCACCTGATGTTAAGTAATTGCCGCCGTCCATAGACACTAGCAACACCAGAGGAATCGCAAGTGCGTTGCCCGGTATTTTAAAGAAGTGTACGCACGTTTCTTAATGGTTCTTATACACACTTTTAAATATTACTTATTTCTGCTTTGTGCCTACTTATTGTATAAATACGATCATTGTTTCAGCTTTTATCATGATCCACATACAGTGTATATGGTGTACATGGTGGTTCCGTTGTTACCGTGTTCAGATACCACGTCGATCAATATAGGTTCGAATCCTTGAAAATATACCTGAGTTTTACGTGTTATGGTATCAAAATCACTTTATTCAATTTAGGACCTAAGAAGGCACTCATGAACGTCAAAACTACCACCGGTTCGGAAAACAACCCAGTCATCGAGAAGAACCGGCAAGAAACTCAATTTGGTTTATCTTTTTAACAAATATATATAACATTTACAATAATAATATATTATATATAATAGTAAATGTCACAAACGTTTTTAATGGATGCACAGAGATGAGTCAGTTCCAGACATCACCATCGTTCACATATTGATCCACTCTATAATAGCCTTTTGTATGTATGGTACATATAGGTATGGTGTCAAGTCTCTTTCTAAGTTCCCCTGGGTAAAAAAAATTGTACATGTGTTCAAACAGTTGTACTTGAGAATCAATTTCTCTATAGGCTTAGGGTGCTTGAAGTTAGAACATAATATCGTCGGTTAACATTAGATTATAGTAAACGCCAAAACCCATAAAATACACAAATATTTGTGCATAACCCATTTCGGCTCATTCTTAGTCCTCTGGTAGCCTATGTATAATTTAATAGTGAGCGACATATTTTAAATAATTTTATACATACTGCCATTTACACTTACAAACATATTGACAGGTATTGTTATACGCTCTGGCGCCATTACATTAATTAAGTTTATCCAGAATATTGATTTACCTATACTCATGTATATTATATTATTGTATGTTTTTATTGTTGTTATATTTAATTTAACATCTTTTTTATATATATTTATGTTTTGTTTTAATTTAAATGTACATAAATACATTATTCGGGTCTTCCATTGGAAATGAAAGGTGCAATATTACTTTGTTGTACAGCATAAAATGAGATAATTGCTAATGAGGGTATTGCAGGGAATTTCTATTATCGTGTATCTATATTTTTTATGCCATAACCGTATTTTTCAATAATAAATATTTTCTTTTTTTTCTTTCTATGTTTGAATCCTGTGACGAATTTAAGGTCCATAAGAAATCTCCGATTGAAGTTCCAAATCCGCCAAATATATTTTGTCATTTCTTACAAGTTACAGTCTCATCTACCAGCTCCTATTTTGTAATTTATTACTGCAATCAAAATATATAAAATATACATAAGAATAAAAACTATTTTTCCATTGAAAAGGATTCGGTGCAAAATAATATATCCCAAATCTCGTTAATTATTTGAAAGGAGTTATATATATATATTAACAGATAAATATTGTATACATAAATTGACAGAGATAAACTTGCTCCTATGACCAGGGAATTTATAAGTCGTTTACTTATTATAAATTCCTTGCCTATGACTCAACTGATTTTCTTCTATTTACTGGTTCTGGTTATTGGAAATAATTTATTTATTTTCCTTAATTACTTAGGTCACTTACAAAGGTGGCAGCCAGCACATGTTTAATTGTTGGCCATTGTAGAGATACCATGGCATAATGTTAATATCTTTGTGCCTCCATTTTTTCACTATTATATTGTCCATATATTTGCTACAATAAATATACTTTTTTTCGATGACCGAATTTCATTCACTAAACGGTCACTAGTAGGCATAGTTTATTTAAAAACATATGCATACAATCTTTAGAGTAATTTAAATCTCACCAGTCGTTATTCGATTAACAAGAATCAGTAAACATCTCCCTCAGTAATATAGTTTGAGGAGATAGTATTCCCGTTGATCGTTCATGGAAGACGATTTGCAGCAGGAAATGAACCCGAACAGAGGTGGGAGTGGCTCGGGGTTGTTCGCAGTTACATTGTAAATATGTTTATATGTACTTCGTGCAACATTTGGTAACCTTATATACTAATATATAAATAGGTATATATAAAACCGGTTAGTAGATCGTCATTCTCTGTTTCTCAATCGATTTTCTTTATTCTTTTGTTTACTAGCTTATCACGAACTTTACAATCAGTTATTAATTTTTAAAAATGGAGTTTTTTCCTTTCATCCATTTTCATTCCAATGTGTTTTCCTTACCATAGACAACTCGCTACCTTTATTTATAAATCTCTTTTTCTTATACATCTTATCTCTGTTATTTCTAATATGTTTTGATACCCTTTAGGATTGGTCTTTTGGTAAATTTTGACATTCTTTTATTAAATACTCGTTATAAGATAGTTTTTTTGACATAACTTTTAAAAAAATGGTCCAAATTTGTTTTGTTGTTGTTTCATGGCATATAAATCAAAGATATTTCGGGTTATTATTTTTTTATAACCATTTTTTTATTTTAAATCAAGTTTTTAAAAATGAATGTGCCCTTATAATGTACGTAAATTAAATTCGAACGAATGTACTCCTAGGTACTCGAAAGAATCGCCCGTGTTAAATTTCTGCTCCGCTCCTTAACGTGAAGTTTTTTAAGTCCAAAAGTTATAACCATCCTAAATTAATTGGCAATATGAGGTAAAAATTGTTAAAATCTGACAGTCAAATGCGGAAAAACTGATTCTCGACTTTAATGGAAAAGATTAATTTTGTAACGTATTTTCGTAATCCAGCGGTACAAGAGATAAAACTATTGGGCACGTAATAAAATTGGTAAACATTTCTATTATAAACCGCATCTGTTACTTATTTATTATTATGATTAAAAAATGAATGCACTTCAGAATAAGCAAGTTTGCATTAGTCTTCTTTATCAATTCATATAAACTATTTAACTGACACGTACGTAAGAACTATTAAGAGGGATGTCAGTTATAAAAATCCGGTCTTCAAGAAGTACAACAGTTCCCACAGGATTTCATCTCAACTCCGATCTCACGACACTGACCGATCATTAAAATAGCCCAGGGTCAGAGAGACCAACGAGTTCAAATCAAACGTAGGGGATGCTGGGATGACGATGCTTATTTCATATGCACACACCTTTTGTGATCACAAAAGTTACATACATTTATTTATCAATACTCAAAACGCATTTTCAACCCTAGGTAATTGAAAATAAGGTTAACTGCGATTCGATAAAACGGCAAAATAAAATTGTAAAACCTATTCAGCGCCCTTAATTTGTCGAACGATAACCAGTTCGGTTACAATAGTATCGGATATTAACATAACTCCTTGACCGGACACCAGCCTTATTAATATTTATGTATGAGACATTTCATGGTACCTTTTTAAATGATCTAGCTGTAGTTATTGATGAGATGCTGTGGAGGTGACACGGGAGTGATCCGAAAATATCTGATATACGTTAGTGTAACATAACAAGATGTGATATGGTGAGTTGTTTTTTTATTAATATTTCTAAACACAACTAACAGTTATATATTTATTTTTGTTTAAATAGTATTTATGTTTAAAGTATATATATGTATATACTAACGGTCCCTGCGGACGTTGTCCTGCCTTGATAATTAAAAAAAATTTGAAACTCAACTGCAGCGCCACATATTAGGTCCAATGTAAATCTAAACCACTCGAACACGCTCACGAAATTTCATCAAAATCGGTCCAGCCGCTTAGGAGGAGTTCAGTGACATACACACGTACAAAATAAATTTATATATAT
>MU159155.1:0-49872 GCA_015888305.1 Antheraea pernyi | reverse complement strand
TATATATATATATTTAAACCATTTAAAGGGTGCAATCTTAATTCGATGTCTGCAGGATCGAACCTCGACACGTACCATTGAATTTTTCGGAATTAGCGTACATTTACTAATTTAATTGGTATCATTACACTGCTAAAAGTGAAGAAAAACATGGTGAGGAAACCCAAACCTAAGAAATATTCTTGTAGTACCACCATGTATGGAAAAAATTTAGAAATCTGGATATCTCGGAGTTTGAAGTCGCCAATACATCACTGGCTTACGTGGTGATTATACCCACATCTTCCTTCAGTATCTATATATGTTTATATTATTTCGTTAACTTATAAAATATCGATTCTATGGTCCTGATATAAATGTACACAGTACAAAACAGTTAAGAACGCAGTAGGTTTATTGTTTTTGTATATATTAAACAAACTTCAGTATATTGTAACTGTTATTGTAAAATAAAAGAAATGCTTGTAAAATTCACAATTTATTATAAATTACAACAGTAGCTACACCATTGATAAGGCAAGGACTGTAATCCAAAATTATTTTTATTTAAAAATATCTATTAATAAATTATAAATAAATATTAATTTATATTAAACTAGCAAGGTTCCGCGTCTTCGCATCTGTTTTCTGTGCAGTTATTTATTGGACTCTTTATACATATAAAAATAACTGACAGACTGAGTGACGGAAAGATGGTGAATCTTCATACAAACTTTCATCCCATTTTTCATCACCTTAGGGATTGTATTTCCAAAAATACTTCCTTAATGCTCACGTACAGTATTGAAAGGATTCGCATACAAATTTTTGCGGTGCTAGTCTCAATAGGTTAGGCTGTGCGTTGATATGTCTCTCAGTCAGTTATTATTTTATACCTATGTAGATTTATAATTTGAGACGCATCTCGCAACATTATGTTATATCTAAAATTAAGAATATGCCATAATCTACGTATGATAAAGTATTAATACAATTTATAATACCATATAAGAAATTAACATTTTACAATTATTCCCTCGTCAAATATTCGATGACGGTCCATCACTAAAACTATCAATAAATCGATAAACGTCGCGCGACCCGGCCGGCTCATCTTGGGATCGTGTGGGGGGGGGGGTTCGCAGGTCGCTACTCCATTAGTAGAGCTTCGAAGCCCCCCGCGGCTCGGTTAACCCTTCGTCACAGTCGGCAAAACCATCGGTTTTTTATCAATAATATTTTTATCGAGATAAAACGACCAACTTTTGTTGACCACAGATGTCGTTGTTAGTAGCCTTACCTGAGTATGAGTTTATAACAAATGGATACTTAATATCTTATATAGTATTGAGATAGGAGACCAGTCCGTTTAAGCGCTCCAAACTCTTAACGCTAAAACTATTTGACAGCATGTGTTAAACAAAAAAAAAACTAATTTCCTAATATCTCATTATGGTAACGGTTCTGCATTCAAAATATATGTTCTAATGTTAGACTTGATTTTTAATTTTTGTTTTATAAACAAGATTGATGTCCTAAGATGCAGTAAATTATATATATAAGTATTTAAATATGCAACAATGTTCTCAGTACACCACTCAAATATTAAAATACTTATGTAATTTCAGTATGTCACGTAGAAAATAGAAGAAAGTAAGACATTTTAAAAATTCATTTATTGGATAGTAATATAATCACAACAAACAACTGCAAGAAAGATTACGAATAGCTTTATTCATAACTAGTTGAATGATATTCAGTATAACGCTTAAACAACTTACAACTAAGGTCAAGATTTCTTGATACAATTTCTGATAATCTTCAGTCATGTAAAACCATTTATGAGATTTATACATTTCACAGTTTTTTTTTGGAGGGGGGCAAAAAGGCTCTATTGTTATCAACTTTGAGGAAAATCATTTTTGGATGTGATACCTACGGCCTTTGTCAAGACAATTGAAGAATAAAACAACTGAAGTGACGTTATTTTTTTAACGAACTAGGATTTCTTTCGGCATTTTTGTTCTCATTTGAATGAGCCGATGTTCTTTTGATGCCAAATTAATTTAGGAATGTATTTTAATATGTGTTGAGTGATTCTGAAGGATTACATTCATAACTGAACTTTTAATGGCGATTCATATTATTTTAAACACGGAGCGATTCGTTTATGAAACCCATATTTATATTACATATAATTTCTACATTGAGATTTTGTAAAAGTTACATATAATAAATAACTTATTTGCGCACCGTACGATTTCACGCCTCCCGACAAGAAACGCGTGCAAAGGAGAAAGGAGAAAACTGAGACGGGGCAGAGAGAGATATCTTTAAGATACGTAGTCATGGCAACGCATTCGGGCTACGCACACAGGCGCAGCTATCTCCTAGTTTAATGATAGTTTCCACCCACACTTACGCTAGTAACTAAAACGTAGCTTCGGAGCTAGTATCGCTGAAAGTAATAAAACCTCCTTAATCATTTATAACTACTTTTTTATACAAACAATAGCTGATGTCTGCGACATCGTTCTCTTCAGAATAGTTTTGCTATTTCACGGGAACAACGTTCTTTATATGATTGCATTTTGAATAGCCTTTTGTTTTTTTTATTGTAATTTTCTTTGTACTGTTCTTCTTAATTAAAGCGTAATATCGTAAACTTTGAAAGACCCTCTATTCATCGGTTAAAAATACATCTAAATTGATTTAGCTGTTTTGGAAATTTTTAATAAAAAAAATGGGGACCTCAATTTTAGTTGTGCATAAATACTATTATTTTATTGAAATATGTAATCTACAACCTGCTGTGATATGATTCATTTTATACATTTCCTTTTACTCTTTTCTTACATAGTAAATGTCAGTGATTATTGATATATTTTGTTAAATGTTTTATAACTTCGGAATGACAGGATTTTTTCCAACTTACATATTGATACTTATCGTTATATATTGGTCATCTTTTTCAAATTATATAAATCAGTACCTTTATAAATTATACTTAATATATTTGTTATTGCAATATATATCTATATTACAGATAAGATTTATCGAAATCCGTTCAGTATTTTTTTGCATAAAAGAGTAAATAACATTTATCCATCCCCACAAACCTTCATATTTATAATATTCAAATACGATAAAAAATAATCATTTCTATTAGCAATAATTTCTTATATCTTCTTGATTATTTCATGCAATAAGAAGATATTTAATTGCATGTTTGTTTATAAAAGTCAAGACACTTTGTTTCAATCGCTGCAATTATTAGAAATGAAATGAACACAATTATCTTTTATAGTATACTAGCGGGCCCGGTAAAGGTTGTCCTGCACTGATAATAAAAAAACCCTTGACAAACTATATATCTAAACCTATCTCGTGAATCACTTTATATACTGGTGAAAACCGCATGAAAATCCGTTCTGTAGTTTTTGAGTTTTTCGCGAACAGACAGACAGACGTGGCAGAGGACTTTGTTTTATAATATGTTGTGATTTATCATGGAAGCCTATAGTTATCTAAGTAAATAACACGTGCCGACGAGCCTTGTGTAGCAGGGTGAGGGAGGGAAATTAAACGTGACTGAAAACGCGTGATCTTACATAAAAAAACTGATATTATATAACTTAAAAATATTGTATATAATGTTAAACGCGGATATTACATTAAAAATATAAAGGCGATGTTATATAATTTAAATAGATCGTACATGTTGTAGTAATTAAGACTGTCGGCTCCTAGTACATGAGGTATTAGGAGAATTCGACCCGACTCCCCCGAACTTTCAGTTATTAAGCAAATGCTTTGTAAACATTCTGGGTGCCCACCTTTAGTTTTGTACTCGCCTATAAATAGGTGGGGCGCAATGTTTAAGCTTCAATTAACCTTAATGTACGGACAGCTTTATCGTTTATTGAAGACTCTACACGTTTCTGATGCTATTCAGCTAAAACGCTATAACCGAAATAGCTTGACTTTGACGAGAGATCAGTGAACGTTTAACCAACACTGTAAACTGTTAATAGAAAAATGTTGTCAGAACATTTCTCCTCTATCGTCAGCTCCACATGTCAGAGAAAAAACTTTTAAGTTTCTGAAATAGATCATAAAATTATTGCGACAAATTCGTCTTATTCAAATTCTAACATGAGTCTAGCTCGCCAACTACATATTTATAATAAAATAAATCATTACATAGTATAAAACAAAGTCCTCTAGCGCGTCTGTCTGTCTGTCTATTCGCGATAAACTCAAAAACTACCGAACGGATTTTCATGCGGTTTTCACCAGTGGATAGAGTGATTCATGAGGAACGTTTTAGTGTATAATTTGTCAAGGATTTTTTCATAATCAGCGCAGGACAACGTCTGCTAGAACCGCTAGTAAATAATAAATTTTTATTAATTCCCAGCCATAACGCAAACTAAATTATATATTCATACTTATCTAATTCTTTAGATAGACCTTTTTATATAAAAATATTACTATATAAATGCGGCATTCTTGTTATTAAGTGTTGTTATAACTAATATATAATCGGAATATGCGATTTTTCAGCCGAGATTTGACCATCTGTGCAATCGTTTTACTTAAAAATCTATAAACTATCGGTGCGTTCCGAACGCAAGATAGAATGTTGATCAAACAGAACATTATTACATAATAAAATAAAATGTTGTATGTACACTACATACTTACAGCTGCTTATGCATATAGCGGTTTAAATTAGAACATGGACAATGCTAAATGACAGAAATGTTTTAAAACGTAACGTTTTGCTTTCATTTTAGAAAATAATTTTATAATTATTAAATAAGTCATGTTGTGTATTTTCTGATGCAAGTATCTATAATTTAATATATACTATGTTAATGTATAAAATACGTATCTGTAGTTTCTTTCTCGTGTTCATTAAAATATTTCGATATCCGGACATTTAAACTTACCATAGTCGATTTTTACATAAAAAATAGATTACTTAACAGAGATATATTTTTAGATTTAAATTTATACCGCGCCGTAATCTAAGATACCATTTCAAAATCTGTAAATCTGGGGCAAACGTGACGTTTTCTCATCCTACAATTATGAACACCATGTATAAACGATAAATTATATATAAGCATAACTCGTCCCCGCATTAATAAGTCCGTATATTCCTGAAGCGTCGGGCTTAAGGCGCCCTCCTTAGTAAGCCCCCACACTCCTACTGGACCCCTAAGACATATTTCATCGGCGACGCCTCGGAACCGCCTCACCCCGTTCACCAACTTTAAGCAATATTTTACCCAAAATAATACACAGCTCATAAGATATGTACGTGAGAACTTCAGGCAGTATTATCATGTTACTATATTTACTATATACTATATTACTATATTCATTTCTTGATAGAGTACCAACAGATAACACAATAGAAAAAATATTACAGAAGAGCTCTTATACTTAAATGAATTTCCTCGTCTGAAATACATTTTATTATTAAAACAAAACTCTTAAGTCATATAAATAAAAGATTTTTGACAACTGGATTTTGAAAACAATGTTATTGCGAAACAAAAAGGAAGCAATTTTATTATCAAATTCACATTCATTTAATACCAAAAGCAAAACGCTTAAGGAACGAGTAGGTACTTATGTTTAGTTTCATTCTATGCCATACATTATTCGGTCCCGCTTAAACTGCCCCAAACTTTAATCATTATTTTAAAGCAAATAATGTTGTGTACACATGTATACATATAAAGGTTAGATGTACAGAGATCGCAGTTTAAACTGTAGTTTAGATAATGAAGTAACATTGCTAACAATAGACTACACACATATTTCTTCCATTCAAGCTAAATAAATACTCACACTCAATGATATTACAATTTAAAAAGTGCGTGCGTATAAAGTACACATGTCAGAAGTGCAACTTCTTTGGCTAACTAATTTATAAGTATTGTTTATATTTATGCAAATCTAAAACTTAAGAAAAAAAATTTTAAAAAAAATTGATGAAAAATCTGTGTTTACTGCAAATGACGTCACTTCCGTTCCATACATGCGTGACGTTACATCTGTAAAAATTTTACCCTCATGCGCCTAAAGAAGTTTCACTTCAAAAAGCTGTAGATATCTTACCTACGTGATATTTTCACAAAACAGATGGCACGATAACGCACACATACGTAAAGTAATATTGTAACGCCACACTGTCTTAGATAAGATGTGGACGTAAGATGACATATTCTCGATATCGGTGGTGAAAAAGAAATAGTTATGTTGCTTAGATACGAGCGGATTGACGGGGCAGCCATTAAAGGTAAGCTAATTAGCCAAGTTTTAACAAAGCGCTGACGAAGCGCTTTGAGATATCTACAGCTTTATAGTTACCATTGCTCATACTACAGTTGATGGTAAGTTCGAAATCAACGGCGGCCATTAATAATCATACTAAATGCAAATGTGCAAACATAAAGTAATTTTATACACTGAAAAGCTAAAATCATCTATATTTTTAAATATTCACCAAATTAAGTTACATATGTACCCTTTAAAATAGGCCAACTAGTCAAAAAACCTATGAATTACTTCAACGAAACAAAAACCAATCCGGCATGAACAAGCGGCCACCTATGAACAAGTCGCGTCGGGCTAGTAAAGGGACAAATGACCCAATTTCCTTGAGTGTGTCAGCCCTTAACCGACTTCAGTGGGCCGTGAAGGGCCTCCGACTCCAGGAGCGTTTATAGTCCGTAAAAATATGTTTGCTAAACTATAATGCTAATCGTTTAAGTTTTAAATGCGTTAAAAACTTCTACCCATAAATTAATTAGGGGCCCATAAATTAATTTCAATTATTTTTTTATCTACTACCAGCTTATATTATGGGCCTGTACAGTTTTCCACATTGCAAAAAATCGTTGCGATTTAGGCACGACTGAAAATTTCGTTAAATAGCAATCCTCAGAACCATTTCACTTTAGGTAAATATTTACTAGCTTTTACTCGTGGTTTCGCTCATATTGTTATGAGATTTTGCAGATAAAATACAGCCCATGTCTAGTGCCGATGATGTAGTTTTTTATAGATTAAAGAATATTTAAATTCGTTTAAGTATTTTTTGAATTTTACGCATACAGTAAAGTCTGAAGTGTATAAACTAATTTAAAGATAATTAGTGCTGGCAGATTAAGAGGAGTTTTCATAGTATTACCTGCGCTATTTATCATTAAGCTCTTCCTTAGGGGTTAAGCAATAATAATAACATTTAATAGATATAATTAAAATGTTACATAAAAATGGCAATATAGCAAGCAAACCATAATCTTGAAGAACTTCGTTTTTAACCAGACCGAAAAATTGTAAGGCTAAAAGAGCCCATCAGACTTCGTAACTATATAATAATAATCATAAATACAGTGGTACAACAAAATAATCCCAAGGAGGATTGATGTCAGGCAGGCGGCCGATCGTAAAAATTAAGCCAAATCATATGCCACAACATGACAAACATATTGTACTGACCCTACTTAGGTGGGATAAGAGTAAGGAGAAGAAGATATAATAAAAATCTGTAAAAGCTTTATAGGCTGTGAGCAGTAATGTCAAAATTACAATTACATGAGTAAGATACAGCTCAAAATTCTATTTTAGACAGGGTACATAGTTTCCGTTAAACAGTAAACCGATTTACGAGAACGAAATCACATGCACGAGCTAGTTTTGTGGTTTCTTTCCTAGCACTAAGTATTCCAGTAGTTCCACCTTTACACATCTTAGAGTGTTGTTTAATTATTTGTTTTCTACTGGCCAACATGAACTTGTGTAATAAATATATAGTGGTGACACTTTTTGTGTATTCTGTCAGATGAGAATAAACATGATTGATAAATTTAGGTGTACTAGTCCAGTGGTCGACATTCAACCATAGTTCATTGATTTTTTAATTATAATAATAGTTGTATGATATAATATCATTGTTGAATGTAGAATGAAAAAGGGTAATTGGAACGTAAGAGTAAAATAATACATACAATCGAGCATAGCAACCTCCTTCACAACCTATTTTGAAGTCCTTTATTGACAGATGTCAAAATGTCTTTTTTATTTACATGTGTGTATATGTTGTGTAAAATTGAAGCAGTAGTGTGAGTAATGCATATTTTAATTAATTTAATGTACTTCTAATGCATTTTATATAAAACAAATAGCTTTCTGCACTTCTCCTCCATATAAACTTTAACTATGCCAAGATTCACGTTCATCCGTTCGCCCAATTCCGTTAGAAAGGGATACAAAGATTAGGCTTCACGTATTAATATATAGATATATATAAATTCAGACATGTAGATACAACATACATAAATAGAACTGAAGTGTCTGTTTTTAGTATCAAAATAATATAATAATAGCTTTATACTGAATGGATATGAAACTATATACGGTACTTATAACGAAAGAAAAAAACAATTTTAACTTTTTCTATCTATCTGTCTATTTATTCCGGGCAATTTCCGAAACGGTTTGATCGATTTTTACTTATGTTTTAAGGATTATCTCAAGCTACTTTTATTTCATAAAAAAATTGTTTACGATAATAAACAGTATAATAAACAGCATAAGTACACACGTGTAAGTTTACATGGAACAAAAAGTATTTTGCTAAATTTTACGCGGCGGAATACGCCAATTTTGATATTTCTGACACGTTCTATTATAATATTTACAAATTACATGTTTATAATTTTGACTTTTCTGACACATTCTATCAATATATGTACGAATTAGATGTTTATAATTTTGACGTTTCTGACACATTCTATCAATATATGTACGAATTAGATGTTTATAATTTTGACTTTTCTGACACATTCTATCAATATATGTACGAATTAGATGTTTATAATTTTCACTAACACACCTCCCCTTCGACAAATTGCCTTGAAATAATTAAATTTTCTCACGCAAAAGGTTTCGAATTCAATCCGCGGGCGCCTACTAAGGATCGGATCACAGGAGGCCTGAAGAATGGCGGCAATCTTGCGGTAATTCCACCCGCCACTAGTGGGTCGGGCTCAAACTATCACTGTACGTATATACGTATAACAGAATATAAACGTGTTTACAGAGGCGAGCGCTTTCATTAAAACTTGCTTGGCTTCCACGATACACTATATCGCTAAAATTTACAGTGTGTATTACTTACCTTGTGTGTGTTGTTTGTACGCTCTTTACAAACCTTTAAAAAGTAGTTACGGTGATATTCAACTTAGCAAAACCATTTAATTTAGGAATAATTATGAAATATAATGAAGAAAGAACTATAACTTTGGGGCTGTTCCGTGTTTTTAATATTAGCTTTTGCACCAGTCGTCGCTTGCTTTAATGAAGATTTAACCAATCTCTTCACAACTCTCTATAATAGTTAACGTTGTCCTGTCTAGATAATTTAAAAAAATCTTTAAAAAACCGCAGCGCCACCTACCGTGTCCAATTGTTTCTAGAGTATCTAAAATTGAATCTAAACCATTCTAGGATTCACTCGAACACGCACACAAAATTTCATCAAAATCGGTCCAGCCGTTAAGGAGGAGTTCAGTGACATACACACGTACAGAAGAAATTTATATATAAAGATAATAATAAATAATTTAAAAAAAAACACCCAATATAGATACGATTTTTGACGTACACAATAAATAAAACGAAAGCAAAAAAATTGGTGCGGACCAAGAGTCTGCAGAATAGAAGAAAAAAAACCTATCGTGGCTAATTTTTCTAGGTAAAGGTAAAGTATACTTTATTTTTGACAATGTGTATCCAAAATTTCATAATGGGTAGTTAAGATTTGTATTAAGGCGTGAAAGTGTAAAAAATAAACAAACTCATACTCGGATTAATAATATTAGTTAGGATTCTATTTATATTCTATGTTAGTTGAAACCTCCTAGTAGGATAGGATTTCAATTTGCCTAAAATAAAATAGCGCTTTCAGAACTGTGATTATAAAGAACTCTATTCATGAAGTTTAAAGAAGAACAATTGTTAACAAAATCAATAAGTATTTATTCGGCGGAAATTGTTAGCTCTTATAATATATAGCGTAAATATTTTGTGCCGAATTTACTAAGACGGTACAAAAGCAGGAAGAAGAATAAAATGCGTAATTTTTATATACACGCGACTTTTTTCAACGCGACAACTTACGATCTTTATTTAGATAAAAAATTAGCCATTATTTACTTTTTTAAATTGTAATGTTATCTCTGCCTATTCTTTATGGAGAAGCGTAATGACAATTGTATTCAGTTCTGTACTAATCTGAGAACGGTTACCAAGACTCGGTATAGATACATCTGCCGCGAACGGTCGATTTATCTACATATAAATCAGCAGTGAGATAACAATAACTTTTCCTCCTTCACATTTCTTCTTTTTTTTAACTACATTTCATAGCTATTAATGAACTTTAATGTTATTAATAAAAATGGTAGTCTTTTTTCTCTATGGTCTAGTTTCGACCATATTAGAGCATTATAAGCCATATTATATTCTGAAAAGCCCTTCTAATTTCTATCCTAACTGTTCCTCTCGCTAGTCTCATATTCAGCGTGAAGATAAACATATTTATACGTTAAAATTAGTTATTTACTCAGGCAATCTCCCAAGCTTACACACCCCTTTTAATATTAGTCTTACCACCCCCATAAGTTTCTCAAACCCCTCGCTTCTTACCCCCCGCATCTGGGGTCCGCGGCACACGCCTCAAAACTGGGGCCCTTTACCCTCCTTAAAACCGGTGGGGTGAGGTGGCCACCCCTCGATTATTACTTTGCATCGCTAATATAATCTTGACTGACTTTTTGCAATATTACAAGGAGTAATAATTGTAGCCTTGTTATTCCAATTGCTTGCTATAATATTTTTTTTATGCAGATATTGACTAAAGTTTTACTTCAGGAGTACTTTAGCTTCGGTGCCACAGTTTTAAAGTAACCGCCATCACGGTACGATATCGAAGCTTCGCAATACCTTGTCTATATTGTATCGTAAACTGAAAGTGTCTCCTGCTCCATACGTTGTTTTCTTTTTTTTCGAACTCGCTATTGACCTAGCAAGGTCTTAACAGCTTCACCGGTTCAATGCGTTGTTGTTTTATGTAACATTTGGTATTTAATCACGAACGGAAGGTTACATATATAGAAGCTGACTTTACAGTGATGGCAGGTGATGTAATACTTAATGTCTCCCCAGTAGTCGCCGCTGTTTTGAACACAACCTTCTTATAGAAGGGCTTTGGAACTCTGATCCGCAACCTTTTCATGTGACGAAAGATGGTGAGGGTAAACACTGTGTTGGTTAGAGTGGGAGCGGTGACACGCTTGCCTTCGGGTGTTGGAGTCCAGTGTAACATACACTCTTCTTGCTTTCTATCTGAGGGTTACACTTCTACCGTGTGTGAACTATACACATGTTTTTATACCCCAATGGGTGCAATATAATGCTCATAAATGAAATTATCAAAGTGCTGGCTATAGAAAAATTAATACTGAGGTTATGAAAGGGTTGATAACACTAACGGATATGACAGGTTAAAAACTATAGAGAGATGTGTTAATCCATCCATTCTTAATTCCTAGTTAATTCATAATGGTAATATGTAATGATCTAAGCATAGGTTTTAAAAAAACGAAGAAATAATTAACCGGTTTTGTATTACTGCTTGCTATTCAAGGTCTAATCGCTTAGTGATAACGCCAAAACTACAGCATGAAGGTAGACTTTTTCAATACCTGCTTGGTTAACCACCCTTAAATAGAAAACATTTTAAACATCCTGTAGGTGTATTCAGGCAGTTATACTTGCAATACGAAAAAATAACTAATTCGTTTTTAACGGGTTTAACCTACGCTTTTTCTGCACTTGTATCAAATGTGAGTAAGGCCGAGCGTAAACTTTAAAATTAAGGTACAATATTTACTATCAAATTCGCTTTTCTAACATATATTTTACTAGCTGACCCGTGACCACTTCGGAACCGGACCAGAATCGGACCGGAATCGGACCAGTAGTTCCTGAAATTACCCCTTACAACGTCACAAACTCACAAACTTTACCTCTTTATAATATTATTATAGTAATATAGTATAGATTACGTATACTTCTTTATAACATACAGAATATACTGTAAAGCTTATATTTACAATATGAATTACTCAATAATTTTTTAATGAATCTCCATTAATGAATGTTCCAATACTCTATGGATTTTATGAGGAGAAAGCATAAAACCTTATGGCCGAATAGTAAGTGAAATTTAGAAAGAAAACATTTTGCTAATTTATATGTATTCCGACTTTAGAAAATAGCAGTGAAGATATATAGTGTTCGAACGTGAAACAAGTATTTATGTACAGTCGCGTCTGCCTCTTTACGCAGTAAGTTGGTATTTAGTTCCAAAGTACATAACTAACTAGCTCTCGAGCGGCCATACAAGCTATTATATTCTCACTTCGCGGTTAACGTATAGCGAACTATTACTTTCAAACTTCTACTAAGGCTGTGACTACACTATGTTTAATTTGTCTTTGTATATATATGAATGCTCCAACTTTGACCTTAGGGAAAATAAAAACTTTTTGCAATTCTTATCGATAGCACTTTAGTTCGTCAATAGCTAAAATAACAAAAGGAATGAATAAAATCGGCTGAATATCAGAGGAGGAAGAAGTTCTTAACCGTTTCCTCACTGCCTATTTATATATAGAAGATAATAAAAATGGCTTTGAGGTACAATCACGTCTAAATTATTGAACGTATCGGCATAGGGTATGGCTGTTCGATGCAGAATGTTTCGTAGGTAGTACTAGATTATTGGATTAAATTCAAAGGACCCATTTATAATTTTTTGAATGTAAAACAAAGCAGACGGGAATTCGCTTGTTCGTAGCATGTTAAAGAATGAACATTTTAGAAAACGATTTGACTTCTGTATGTTAACCACACCTGAGAGTCATTCAAGTTTACATAAGCTCTGATGGTGGGATGGGTGTCCTTGATTTGCTTATTTTTAATTACCTAGGGTATGGGAGGTCTGCGTATGGCAAAATGTACTGGAATCAGATACTCTAGATTAAGCATGTTTGATATGTTACACCATATAGTTGTTTAACATGGGGAGATTGTGGTTCAATGTTAAAAAATAGATAGGAATATATTAGTAAGTATTATTGAGTGTATTCGGATAACTGCATTTGAGAACCAGATCTGTCCAGTCTTAGCCTGTTACGATTTTAGATCACACCGTGTCATAAAAACCTATAAAATTGTTAATCAGTGCATAACTTATTTATATAACATTAATAAATAAGGGGTGTCGAATAACATCATAAGACTTGAGACACCCAAGCCAACCTCACCTGCACGTGGTGCACCCTGCTGAGTAACGAACGAGGCAATAGCGAAAGCGGGGTGGTAGGGTTTTACAGCCTGACTAGGTCGCAACCACCATGTATATGGCGAAAAAGCCCGTCATAGTGATTCGCTTCTGCGGGTCGCGTTTCGGGATCAGCCTGTGCATATCCAGCTATTCGCAGGCCGGCATGACAGCGGCGACCGGCGATGGATAGTGTATCACTCGGTGGTTGCCGTTGTTTTTGGATTGTACTGTGCTTCCCATCAGGCACAGTGCAGTCATTTTGCCGTGCTACAATAAAAAAAATTGAATCCCAATCGGAGTACTTATTTTTGCGATATATAAATATTACTTCTGAGTCTGGGTATACTATGTGTACGTTAGTTGTATTTGTATTTCGATAGGTCATCTGCAGAGTGTTTTCAAAATGCCGATATTTTTATTATAGTTTCGGAATACGATATTAATATATCCTTGGTGTTCTTTAATAAGAAGCTACGTCATAAACAAAACCGAAATTAATCAAAAATTTACGGTAAAAAAACCATCCTTTCGATTGTGTAACCTAACTCCTTAACGGTCGGTCGATTTTTGAAGTGAAGACTTATTAGGCGCATTGAACGGTATTTTTGTCAGGAGATAAATTTGTAATTTCGCATCATGACATGCTACGTCAGCATAATCGGCCATATTGTATATGCTTGCGGGGCTTGCGTCAGAATATCGACGCGTAGTATAGGGGCATGTGTACATGTAATATTGCAGCTCATCATATGTTTAATAGATTAATAGATATTATAAAAAGGTATATAATTATTGTTCCGAGTGCCAATAAATATAAAAACCACACTAACCTTGATAATGTCAATAAACAAATTCTGAAATTTAAATATTATCATTCACACTACAATTAATATGTAAATTCAAAACAGAACACATTTAGTTCATCAATCAACAAGTCGTGGTGGCCAAGTGGTTTGACCGGTAGAATATTATTTCGATGTCCGCAGGTTCGAACTCCGACCTGTACCAACGAATTTTTCGGAATTCGCGTACATGGGGTACAGCCACGCTGAAACTATTATTGGTTTCAGCATGAATGGGTCGGCTCGTCCGGGGTAGTACCACCCTCTCACAGAAAACCGACGTGAAGTAACAGTGCGCTTGCATTGTTGCATTTCGTTCGGTCAGTGAGAGCGCCAGAGGCCCACCTCCCCTCTCCTCTCCTCTCCCTCTCCCTCCCCTAACCCTTTCCCCCAAAGGGTGGCAACGCACTTGCGACTACTCTGGTGTTGTTAGTGTCCATGGACGGTGGTGATCACTTAACCTCAGGTGACCCACCTGTTCGGTTGCGACCTATGACATAAAAAAAAAAAACATTTAATAATTTAAATTGGTAACATTATCGGCTGACGGTGAAGGAGAACATCGTGAGGAAACCTGAACCTGGAAAATGTTCTTGTAGTACTACTGTATGTGGGAAAAAATATAAAACTGTAGATTTCTCCGAGTTTGAAATCGCCAATACGCCGTCGTGGGCTGGCGTGGTGATTACGCCCATACCTTCCTTCGGGAAGAGGCTTATGGCCCTGCAGTGGGTCTCTTACAGGCTGATGATGATGAATTATTTCATTGTTTTGAGCTTATACTTCTGTCGGCAATCCTTATGACTGCCTCGACCTTTTTTAGATTTAGATGAAAATAAAACAATACAGATTCAGTATTTTATTTGTTTATACAATATAAAATATGAGTATAAAAACCTAAAATCGTAATTTGTAAAGAATTTTTTCATTAAATCTAATTAGGTGCACGCGGTTTATGTTACAAAATTTAGGAAAGCGAAACGTTTACCAGAACACACTTTAATTTAAAGTTGTAAAGAGGCACCTCATCAAGTAACTGAGAAGGACAAAGAGCGGTCCGAGTGCGAAATTTAAATCCTACCCGCAGCTGCGGAATAGAACGGACCTTAGAAACAAACAAATCGTCCCTAGAACCCCCTCTCCCCTCTCCCGCCTCACACCCGCGACCCCAGCGGGGGAACGAAACACGAATGGCCGCCTTATACGACCACATCTTACAGGCCCCAATTCCTACTTCCTTTCCATTACACAGCGAGCGCTGACTAAACATAATCGCCGAACTTCCTTACGACTCTACCCTTCCGTCGTCCAACTCTACGACAATACAAACAAAATTCAACCTTACTACACACTAAACAAATCTTAGCATTCGTTGCAACACCACCAAGTCAACTATCTACACTGATTATTGAAATATATACTAAAATATTATAAGCAAAAAGTCGAAACTCGATCGCTCGGTTGTAAATTTTCCAATTTTCCTCGAACGACCGCTGAAGCACCCGAGTTAAGAACATCCCCGGACAAGTTGCGCTGTTAGCTGCTAACGTTTGAATAGTTTTCGTTGTCGAAACTTGTTCGCATGGCTGTTACGGGTGTTTCTTAAACAAAAGACGGGGAGGAGGCGGGGGTCATGATGAATGGTACAATTTTAATACCCGGGTCGCTCGTGTATAGTTTTATGATCTTACTTGGATTGCAATATAAATATGCGTGTTCTACCATTACTATTGTTTTAGTATTACTTACATTATAAACTTACGAAGAACGCCTCTCGTATTACAAAATTATACCTTTTTTTTTCGAACTGAGTACGCTATTAACCCAGCAAAGTCTTAACAGCTTCACCGGACTACTAAGGCGAGCGCTTAAGGCACTCAGCCGAACAAAATTATACCACTTCGTACTCGTAGAAGGAATTCTGATATAGTGTTTATTTTTAAATTGCTACATGGAATCACAGACTCCCCCTACATTCTTGAACGCTTGAACTTTGCGATTCCACGTTTGGGTAGTAGCCTCCATAACAGAAAAACTTTTTACTTGCCTCATAGCAGAACAAATATCGGCCAACATTCTCCAGTATATTGTATGTCCTCTTTCTGTAACGCTGTTCGCACAGAGATTGACATATTTTCAGGTTCTGTTACCTCTATCAAAAATACTCTTAAATCACTTAAATAATGTAATTTATACGGAGTTAGTTTTATGATATATTTATTTAGTTTGTGTACCGCCTAATATCTATTCTCTATATTTTATATGCATACTGTGTCTAAATCTAGAAGAATGCAATCATAACATGGTTTTTCAATACTACTAAATTATGTATGTAACTAGATTGTAGACCAATACATTAAAAAAAAGTATTATAATGCCTGTGGCTCTATATTTCTATTATCATTATTATTATCTGTTTAATACATTTGTGTAAACATCTGTCTTCGTTCTATATTCCTCGTGAAGGACACATTACCATTCATGGAAAAACAATATAGACCCAAAAATTCAAATACTACGTTACTATAATGATAATATTATTATAAATACAAGTGTGAGTTTGTTTATCTGTTACCTTTTCACTCCTTAACTACTTAACCGGTCATCATAGAATGTTGCATACTACTTCAGGGGTATAGGCGAGATCATAAGGTACCATCCATTCTAAAAAACTATTCTCCAGGGAACGTATCTAATCTACGTAGACGCAGGGAAAACCGAGCGCAATGCAGGCGCGAGCAAAAGTTAGTGTTTTAATAAATGTAAGTCAAATAAAATAATTGGGGTTACTTTTTAAAGTGAACCAATTTGAAAGCGTTTATCACCGAAAAGAACCATAACAAAACTTGACCATACTTAAAATACAAGCCAATTGTTTCCTTCTAAATATAATTTATGGCTTATTAGTTCTTACAAATTATATTAAGTTTTTTTTTTCGAACTGACTACGCTATTGACCTACCAAGGTTATGACAGCTTCACCGGACTACAAAGTATATTAAGTTGAAAAAGGGAAAAATATCCCATATCCATTGATATTATGCAGTAGCAATATTTACAAATTTATTGATATATTTCGTTGAACTCATATCGCCCCATAAAAATAACGCTCGTATTGTACGTACGCGTATTTATTAAGAAACCTCCCATATAAAAATGTCTGTGAAGTTGGCATACAAAGATATCGGAATCGTGAAACAAAAATGAGTTCTGATATTCAAATCAATAGTTCTGGAGTTCCTGAAATTTAGGAAAATAGTTCTGCATATAAAGACCCTATAAGGGCATAAGACATATGGGGGTGCCAACTTCACGCAGCATACAAAGGTCGTGACAGGGGAGTTCTGAAGGGAGTTCTGGGCTTCTTTTCAATAGTTCGGGAGTTCTTTGCAGTATGAGCAATAGTTCTGCATAATTAAAGCCATGGCAGCCAATTGAAAATTACACCCTATAAGTATGAAAAAAATCAACTCTCGATTTTTGAATAGTTCTAAGAAGTTCTGGGCTCCTTTACAATAGTTCTGGAGTTCTTTGCAATATGAGCAATAGTTCTGTATAATTGAGGCCATGGCAGCCAATTGAAAATTACACCCTATAAGTATGAAAAAAATCAACTCTCGATTTTTGAATAGTTCTAAGGAGTTCTGGGCTCCTTTACAATAGTTCTGGAGTTCTTTGCAATATGAGCAATAGTTCTGTATAATTGAGGCCATGGCAGCCAATTGAAAATCACACCGTATAAATATGCAAAAAATCAACTCTTGATATTTGAATAGTTCTAAGGAGTTCTGGGCGCGCGCTATATACACTGCCTAAACCTCAATCAGTGTTAATAAATACTAATGAGTGTTTACAATAATGTTATTTAATACAATAATGTTATAAAAATAATGTTATTTAAGATTTGTTTTAAATAAAAATATTTATAACAAACAGATATTACATTTATTTTTATTAATAAACAAAAAAAGGAAGAATGAACAAATAATTAAACGAAATACATATTTCACAGCAATATGTTATTTATTTCTTTTATTTAAAAAAAATTGATTAGTTATTATTTTTTGATCTTATGAAAAAAACTTACATTGAAATAATGAAGTATCGAAAGCTTTAAAATAATGAAATTGGCGAGTATTTTTTATTGTTAAACATTGTTCAAAACGTTGTTTGTATTTTTGCTCATGCGAATCATGATCTGTTGTAAAACAAAAACCAAAAGCAATATTTTTAAATGAATTTTGAGCCCATTCAAAAAGAGACTTTGCAGTCGTGATGTGCTTGTTATTGTCGCGTTGAAGCCTAGCATGATACGCTAGTCTTATCACAAAATCTTAAATAACATTATTTTTCAATGTAAAAACTGATTAGTATTTATTAACACTGATTGAGGTTTAGGCAGTGTATATAGCGCGCGCTCAGAACTCCTTAGAACTATTCAAAAATCGAGAGTTGATTTTTTTCATACTTATAGGGTGTAATTTTCAATGGGCTGCCATGGCCTCAATTATACAGAACTATTGCTCATATTGCAAAGAACTCCAGAACTATTGTAAAGGAGCCCAGAACTCCTTAGAACTATACGAAAATCGAGATTTTATTTTTTGCATACTTATACGGTGTGATTTTCAATGGGCTGCCATGGCCTCAATTATACAGAACTATTGCTCATATTGCAAAGAACTCCAGAACTATTGTAAAGGAGCCCAGAACTCCTTAGAACTATTCAAAAATCGAGAGTTGATTTTTTTCATACTTATAGGGTGTCATTTTCAATGGGCTGCCATGGCCCCAATTATACAGAACTATTGCTCATATTGCAAAGAACTCCAGAACTACTGTAAAGGAGCCCAGAACTCCTTAGAACTATTCAAAAATCGAGGGTTGTTTTTTTCATACTTATAGGGTGTCATTTTCAATTGGCTGCCATGGCTTTAATTATGCAGAACTATTGCTCATACTGCAAAGAACTCCAGAACTATTGAAAAGAAGCCCAGAACTCCCTTCAGAACTCCTCTGTCACGACCTTTGTATGCTGCGTGAAGTTGGCACCCCCATATGTCTTATGCCCTTATAGGGTCTTTATATGCAGAACTATTTTCCTAAATTTCAGGAACTCCAGAACTATTGATTTGAATATCAGAACTCATTTTTGTTTCACGATTCCGATATCTTTGTATGCCAACTTCACAGACATCATATAAAAGTATGTATCATTAAAACAAATTTAAAATTGAAACAATAAAATATACAGTTAATAAAAGTATGTATCAGTGTTTCTAAATCTGAATAAAAATAACAGTGAAGTGACTAGGACAATAGTAGAGTTTCCGTCTATTACAGCATATTTACAATACGAAGTGGTTTGGCAAGCCTTATCTAGCATAGAGAGTAATATCCATAAAATGTCCTCCGTCGCCTGCAAGATTTTATTACGAACGCCTCGAGCTGGGGACAACGCCATAAACCATATAATACAGTGGCGAATAAACTACTGAATACAGAGGTTGACAACCTTTTTTAGGTAATAATTATTATAGACCGGCCATGATAATTTCAACGGAATACATAAATTATAAAAAAACAATTATTAAAGTGAAACGTCTTATGGGAGTGCTTTGAAATTCTGATCCGTTACCTTTTTTCTGACAAAATGTGGTCGGGGTAAACACTATGTCCGTTATGTCTCGTTTGCCTTCGGGTATTGGAGAACAGTGAGGCATACGCTCTTCTCGCTTTCTTTCTTTTTCGTTGTCCGTGGTTGCGTATACTACGATCAAGCAACGTGACGATTACTTAACACAATCTAGGGTATTCAAAAGAATAAAATAAAAGAATAAGATGGTCGAGAGCGAGGGCGGTTGGCTCTCCATCGCCTCCTATTGCTAGACAGTCATGCTTGCAAAGGAGGTGGCGGACTACTAGGCTCCCCTCCCGCGGTCGACGAACCACACGGCAGCGATGGGTAGGTGATGACCTCCGGCTGCCGTAGATGGGGCTTGGGGGCGATGGACACGGGCACGTCCGTCGCCCTGGCAGTTTAACAGCACAGGTTCATGTGGTGGAAGCGTATTGTGCCGATGCGTCTCCCATAGTTCGTCAGGGGGCGTCTAACACCCACTCCCCCTTTAAGGGGTTTACCATCTTTGACCCCTCAGACCGCAGTTAGGGTCCCTTCGAGGGCCAACACCTGTCAGCAGACGCAGTGCCAGTCGGCAGTCCCTGCTCCCTCGGCTAAAAGGTGTATGAAGGCACCATGGGGTTTTAGTCTGTGCGAATCGGGCATAAGCCATCCTCAGTTGCCTGACGGGATGTGTATATGTTACGGAGACCCATGTAAAAAAAAGTTTATTCAAATGTTATCGATAAATAATTACATTTTTTCCCGGAAATACAAAAGTTCCACTTCTATCATGCGTCTTTATATTTATGTCTGTTTTCTGTTTGTGCACTACCAGTTTTTGTTCGCAACTTCGCTCCCGTTAGCGTAGATTTGATTTATTCCTTTTTATAAATAATAATTTTATATATATATTTTTTATATCATAGCAGGCAAACGAACAGGTGGGTCACGTGAGTCAGTGATCACCACCGTCTATAGACACTAACAATACCAGGGGAGTCGAAAGTGCGTTTCCAGCATATGTTTCAGGGAAAGGGAGGGAGGGGTTGAGGAGAGGTGGGCCTCCGGCGCTCTCACTGACCGAACGAAACGCAACAATGCAAGCACTGTTACATCACGTCGGTTTTCTATGAGAGAGTGATACTACCCCGGGCGAGCTGACTCATTCATGCTGAACTCAATAATATCTTTAGCAAAAAGCGTTCCCTATGTCCTTTTCTGTACCCCTGGTAACGTGCGGCAATTTCATGAAGATCAGTTTAGTAGTTAAGGCGTGAAGGCGTAATAAACAAACAAATACAAATTGGCATTTATAAATAATAACTAAGATAAATTTCAATATTTTTGTAATCATGTTTTCATGCCTTTTTGTTTGTTCAAATATATATTTAAATGTATATAATATGATTATTGACATATGGTCAATTATTAAAGCATATAAATAATTTGAATTAAAGACAAAATGTTTACGTCTCCTGCTAATGATGGTAGACCAGCTGAAAGATCATAGAGCGCTTTATATAACACGCCTAAATGTAATTGCTCTTAAGATTTTAACTGAAGCTATAAAATTAAGTGTTTTCTTTTATCGTGGCCGCTTAATAAAACAATCGAACAGTGCCTTGTTCGTCAAACATTCTAAGCCTTGTATTACAAGCGCTTTGTCTTGTAAATTAGTGCATTTTTACAAAATCGTTTATTTTACAAAAAACAAGTGATATATCAGAACTGGCACTCAAAAGCAACTGCCAGAATAATCCTAAAGGTGCTTTGCAGCTAACTTTCTATTTAAGGTTAATAACTAACCGGGCGTACTTTAAAAAAATCTGCCTAACTTTCTCTAGATTCATCACGATAATTCCTTTACCGTAAGTTCATTGCCTAGGAACCGAACATACGTCAATCGACACGCTACCATCGCTTCAAAACTTTCCGTCACCACCGTCGTTTGTTTTTTATAGAGAAAATTAAATATTATCTACGTTATTATAAATTATGACTAAGTGGTGCTGCAGTAGACCAACTCTACCATTTATTACAATAAATAATAACAGCTATAAATAGGTACAGTTATTGTTATATGATTACTAGTTTTTGCTCGCGGTTTTGCTTGTGTTGATGTAGATCTGAGAACAATATTTTTTTATGAAGAATACGTTATCTCCTTTTGTATACCCCTGACAACGTGTATACAAAATTTCATGGTAATCGGTTGATTATTTAATCTTTCAAAGTTTAATACATTCACATTTATATACTAGCTGTGCCCACGACTTCGTCCGCGTGGAACCTAACGTAAAAAGCAGTGACTAATAAAATCATCTAAATGTGTTAGTCCATTCTAAAAGTCCATTTACTTATTTACTTTTCTCACGTACTTAAGTCGCGTCGTTATTAAAATTACAATAACTTTTTATAGAGTGAACCGATTTTAATGAAACCAAGACTAAATATTACTCGATAATATGCTTTATGAGTTTTTATCATGAACGCAGTACTTGAACAGTGACGCGTGTTTAACAAACAGACAGACAGACAATTCTAAAAATGATTCTACAAAATTTTACAATTCTAAAAAAGTACAGACACGTTAGATTTACATTGTCATTAGTATTATGTATAGAAATAATGCAATAGAAGAAGATTAAGATTATTACTAGTTAGGATGCCCAAGAAAAAAAAAGGTGTGTGTGCGATTCACACACGATAGAAGTGAAACTTCAATAAATCGACAAAAGAATGAGATGAATATATATAACAAGTGTAGGATAATTACAAAGCTTATTTGTTTAAAAATGAATTTATTATTTAGAATAACAAGATATAAAAATACTCACAAACACTGTTAAATAATAACACACGACGCCTTATTAAAAAGCTGAAATACGCAGCCGCATACAGTGTACAGTAGTATTAGCTCACGTACTTTTCACATATACTAACACACGTTAAATGCTCAAATACAAGCAAGTCTTAAACAGTGTGCAATATACATACACACCGACATTTGCTCTCTCGCTCTGGCTCATTAATTTTTGTATTTGTGTCTCTTACCTGTCGTTTTTCCGTTGTATCCGGTTTGAAATCACAACGATTATAAAGAAGTTTCACTTCAAAAAAGATTCTAAAATTGTACCGTAATAACGACATTAAACGAATATACAAACTGGTGTTTGTAAAAATTTGTTATTGTTAGGAACTAAAAATAGAATAGAAGTGTTTTAACCCTTTATGAGAGTCGCGAGTGACCCACCGGTCACGACTGTGACCTCCGTGACCCACGGGCCGCCGAGTTTGACGGTTGACGGAGTGTTCTCACGGTTATATTCCTAACAATAAAATAAGAGTTTTTTTTTTCTCAAACTGACTACGCTATTGACCTGGTGGGGTCTTCACAGCTTCACCGGACTTAAAATAAGAGTACCAATACAGTTTATTAAAACTCATAGTATTGTTTACTGATAATAACTGATAATATTGGTAGTCTAGTGGTTTCACTGGTGGAATATCAATCCGATGTCCGCAGGATCAAATCCCGGCATGTGCCAACGAATTTTTCGGTATTCGCGTACATTTGCTAATTTAAATTGGTAACACTATCGGCTGACGGTGAAGGAATACATCGTGAGGAAACCTGAACCTGAGAAATGTTCTTGAAGTATGTGGGAAGAGAGAACTGTGGATTTCTCAGAGTTTGAAATCACCAATACGTCGTGGTCTGGCGTGGTGATTATACCCATACCTTCCTTTGGAAAGAGGTCTATCGCCCTGCAGTGGGCCTCTTACAGGCTGGTGATCATGATGAATATTGTTTGTTTGGTTAAATACGCATTACATCTCTAGACGTAGTCAGATTTAAAAAACCCTTTTTTACATTTTAAAACTTATTTATTCTCGCCAAATAGACTGTTTACACTACAGTACCCTGCTTATATTTTGGCACTTCGGTGAGAAAACTGAAACGGCTACGTTCGGTTTTGTATAGCGTTATCTCTGTCTATCGCTGTCATTACGCTGTACGCTTTACAAAATCGAAACAAACCGATCTTAACTGGACGTCTCACTGTATTCTATGGTGCGCTAAATGAAATGTCTGTACTTAGCCTTATGACCGAAATAATGAGGACACAAAATGTAGAGCAGAATTACGTTTTATAAAAGACTGAACGTTGGCTCGATGGGCCTTCACAGCATCACCGGGCTGTCAGAAAGTACGCTATAAGATAATTTATAGTATTGGCGTATAATGTAGTCGCAGGTCACAACTAGAGAGTAAACAAGGAAATTAATCCATAAAATAAGACTGACTTCATAAAATTCTACTCTAAAAAAATACACCAAACGTCTTCGCCCATAGTCAAGTAGATGTAGATTTAAATGTAGATTGATATAAACATATCAACCTTTCAATCACTATACATTTTGAAATTGAAAAAAGCCCATTTCCAATAAAATTAGAATTTTCAAAATCGGTTTACAAATCACGCAGTTCTAGGGTAAGAAAGATTTTTTTATAAATACAGCCGAGTTAAAACCTCCTCTCTTTTGAAATCAGTTTTTTCTTCTATGTCATAGCTGGCAAACGAACAGATGGGTCACCTGATTTTAAGTGATCACCACCGTCCGTAGACACTAACGACATCAAGGGACTCGAAAGTGCGTTGCCAGCGTGTTTGGGGGAAAAGGTGGCAAGGGTAGAGGAGGGGAGGTGGGTTATCCGGCGCTCTCACTGACCCAACGAAAGGCAACAATGCAAGCACTGTTACTTCACGTCGGTGTTTATAAGTAATTACCTATGTAGGATCAAATTTGCCGTCTCCAAATAGTTTCATTGTTTGACATATTATATTACACCGGTCGATTATTTTTCGTTCGATTAATTGCTTCAAATCGAGACGTTGATTACGTTACAAATCCTGTTTTAAAGAATACAACTTGTTTAACCCTTCAACGAATTTTGTATCTCGTGAGAAACAGAAAGATGCGGGTATTCTATGACCCCGAGGTCGTTACTGGTTATCTCTTCAGATTATTTCGAGATGAAAGCAAATGTAGGGTTTAATAACAAGTTTTTTTAACTGTAAGTACCCATTCTATAAGTTAAGTTTATTTGAGTCTTTGTTGGGATCTCAGTTAGTCATGTAGTGCTTTTATATTTTATTCATAAGCTTGTATTATTTTACTCAATATTTTGTAATATTGGTGGCAATTTATTTATAGGCCGTTGAAAAAGTTGAAAAAAAAATCTTTTTTCTTATTTAAAAAAATATGGCTATATATTTAAAAATAGGATTTTCAGATCTCTGGGTATTAAAAAACATGCCAAGGTGTTAAGTTAATTATAACATTTTGTTAATGTTACCAAAGATAAATTCATGAGCTTAACAATTAAACATACGAATTGATTAGGTTTAGACTTATATTAATATATGTTTGAAAAATAAGGATTCAATTTTGATATCAATATATAATGATAAATTAAAAATGACGTCATAATTTCAAACAATTTTAGAAGTTGAATATACACGATCTGATTATGGCCCATGACAAAACAAAGAGATATAATGCAACACGAATTCTAGACCAGAGGTGTACATTGAGGGACAAGGATGCGACAAGTTTAAGTATCGCGATCATTGCGCTTTGTCTGTGGTACTTAGTCATACATACCTATAAAATTAAAACTATACATAGTAGCATACCTATAAAATTTTCAAACGTATTGTAAACCATATAAATATAAACATAATATAGATTTATACTGTATATGTTAATGATTATAAATTCATTACATGTAGAGCGTTAGTAGAAGTATGATTATATATAGCGACCCAACTAAGGCCGATAAGACCTTGTGGGTGTAGGGGAGGCTGAGACAAAATGTTCGCGGCGTGGGGTTGAGGCGTACGTGAAGACACCGCGCTGAAGACGTGCTCGTATACATATAGAGTTGTCATACGCGTTTCATGAAATAAATTTAATATAAAAATCCAAATTCTAACAGTCCGAATATTCTAATTAATACTATAAACGCGAAAGTGATTGGTTTGTTTTTTTATATTTTCACGCGTTAATTTAATGAACCAACGATTATCATGAAATTTTTCTTCTTCTTTTGGCATTCAATTTTCTAGATTATTACTGCCATTGTGAAACAGGTAATAATATAACAAGTGTCTTGTAATTATTTCAATGTTCAGACAAGGTGGTGGCCCCCTTCTTAGAATTTTCTAGGAAGATTTGTGACATATCAGAAATCTGTGATATTGTTTTCCATCCCACTTCACCTGTGCACATGAATCAAACTATATTGAAATACTACCAATATTACAAAATACAGAGGCAAATAACACACGATTAAGAGTAAAATATAAAATCCATACATGGCAGCAGACTAAAATCCCCCAAAAAATGTAATTATTTTATTTCGGCTTTCCTGATTTTTAAAGCCAAAAACGACTTGATCTACGATCGTGATTTATTATAATTTTTTATTACACTTTAATATATTTACTTGCGTCTAAAATTAGAAGTGATTGTGTTTACAAGTTTCGGTAGTAATAAAAAACGAGTATAAATATATATCAACATATCAAAACGCAATGACAATTATAAAAACTATAATTGCCCAGATGACTATCACTTATATAACTTTGTTTCAGATCACAGCCACAACCATGACAGTGCCGCTTGTCACCTACTACAAGATTCAACACACAGTTAACGCAAAATAGATCAAAATTAACAAAGATCATCAGAAAGATGATTACCTGAGTGCAACATTTGGTGAATAATTTACAAGGGACATAAATACCAACCAGAGATGAACCACTATATCAAAAATACATATCAAGATAAATTCAAACATAAAGAATTGGTAGTAACAACTCTATATAAATCGGCACTGTCCGGTCGACCATAGTCCGGGCGACTTTCGTGAGGGTGAAAGCAGTTTGAAAGTCGGGTCGGTATTGATCGAGTGTCTTGCCGCTCCCCCGCACACACCCCTCTCATCCCAGCATCAACTAAGGAGCGGCACTGAGGATGTTCACATCTTTAACATAGGAATAAGGTTATAATTACAATTACAAATTAGCCCTAAGTGTTTTAGTTTTTAAGGCATTATGTAAGCTGTTAACTTCTTTAAAGAATGAACTTGACGACGATATATCTTTGTTCGTGGTATTAATAATGACTGCACATAATTTTTATTCGTTATTTGGTAATGTTACCGAAATCTATATAGCACTAAAAATTATTGAATATTCGTAACTATAATTGTAACAGCGCTTTGTTATTCAATTTTCGTGTGACCTTTGGAGCAATTATAATCGGTAACTTATTGGTGGCGAACTGAAATGTAGCTCGAAGGACGTAGGTCCACCTACTTATATGTTTTACTAAGGGAAACATATTTAACACCATTACGGCGTGAGGATAAAGCATTTCTTCTATTCCCATGGCTACCACTATTCATTTTTAAATCTGTATTGTAATATCATCACTTAATTTAAAAGGTACATGCCTATTAATTCCTAACAGGATAAAAAAAACATGACGAGTAATATTCATCATTACTTAGACCTTCTTTTATACGTCTCTATATTATAATAAAGAAATTCGTTTACAAAATGTAATTCAATTAAACAACAATCGTTTTTTTCACAAACACACTTTCGTACACACACTATAAAAGAAATGACCACAGTGAAAATATCAACCTAATCAAATTAGGATAGTTATCATAATCTGTACGGTTATTCGGAACATAGTCTTCATATATAAATGACCGTAAAACATAATAATGGCAAGTTATTTATCTTTGGACGATTTCGCAAAATGATCTATCACAAACAAACTTTAAAACCGTAAATGGTCACTTCAGGTGATAAAAAATATATATTTTAGAATCTCCTTTGTTCATATTAAATGAAAAATAATTAATCTCATGATAATTGTAAATTTGTAATATTACTTTTTTCACTTAATAACAAAACGTCGTTTAACTAAGAAGTACCTCTTACATAATGTATCCTTCTTGAAGTGTATCCTTTTTTAATTTCTTTTATTTTTGGCAACCGATCTTTTAGTAGATAATTACTGCGATTGTCGAGTACGTAGTGATCTTACAAGTTACTTGCGATCATTTCAATTAACTAACAAGATGTTGGCCGTCTTGTTATAACTTGCCAGAAAGTTTTTGTTTTAAATCAGAATACATGGTCCGTGATATTATTTCCGATCCACTTTACATGTGCTTTTTTTTTTACTGACTACGCTATTAACCAAGCAAGGTCTTAACAGCTACACCGGACCACATCACCGGATCACATGTGCACAATAACGTAAAATATTACGTAAAACATCACCAATATTACATATTCCAAGATCCCGCCAAAAACTCCTAAAAAAATGTTCGAGTGTATCATTTTCTTTTAAATAATATACCACGTTTTAATCTATCACTAGTGGAATAAGTAATAATAGCAAATAATTTAATTGCTATACAATTACATTAAAATAACTATGAGATACCTAGTTACAATTAAATTACACAAGTATAAATTTGTATCAACAATTGCGATACTACTCCGAAGTACAAATTACGTAAGCTGCAACCGGAGGACTAAAAAAACCGAATCATAAAATATAAATTTATTAAAAGAAAGAATTACATATAATTACTTAATAGAAAATCTTAACGTAATAACCCGATCGATGTGTATATCGAAGTGCCGGTGCGCGGTCACGTAACCACGTTCATGGTGCCTCGTGGTTGGAATCAGCACTTTCCCCCACCTGGCTGTTTCTAAGTGGCAATGCGCACGCGACGTCCACGTGCTCTGCGTCAGCATTTTACTTGTTCGCGATCGGTATAACATACATGTAAATAACGTGACTATTTATTATTAAATGTACAAATTCATAAAATTGAAATGTGAATTTAATCAATTTTTGCCTTGAAAATTAAACATAAATTTAATTAACGTACCTAATGCTTATAATTAAAATGAATAACGTTTCTAACTGTAAAAATCATATAAAATAACTATAGACCAATTATACATTTTAATGACTTTAACACAATAACATAAATATGTTTTTTAGCGGGATCTTGGAATACCATGTAGTGGTCTTTATATTTTATCCATAATCTTGTGTTATTTGGCTCTATATTGTGTAATATTGGTGGTGCTTTACGTAATATAGTTTGGCTATTGTACACAAGTGAAGTGGATCGGAAATAATACCACGGAGCATGGATTCTGACTTGTCACAAAAACTCCCAGGAAAGTTCTAACAAGTTGGCCACCATCTTGTTATTTCATTGAAATTATATCAAGAAACTTGTAATATCGATACCACTTGACAATGGCAGTAATAGTCTCCAGTAGTAGTTTCTAGTATAGAAGACTGATTGCCAAAAATAAAATAGAAGAAGAACATATAAACATCATTTTAATGCTTGAGGCAAAAAGCAAACGAAATTTAAATTTTATGGCTGTTCAATTTAAAATTGATTAGTAAATATCGTTATTAGACTGATTAGATAAATGGTTGTATTCATTGAAAATTGTGAAACTATTTTAGTTTAACATTAGTTCCAAAGAAACTTCACGTTGATCTTTACAATTAAAAAATATATAATCAATAAGTGGATCAAAGTCTCTCAATTAAGATATCATCTGAATCTGAATAGAATGAAAAAGGGTATTGGAACGTAAGAGTAAAATAATACATACAGTCGAGCATAGCAACCTCCTTCACAATCTTTTTTGAAGTTCTATATTGACAGATGTCAAAATGTATTTTTTATTTATATGTGTGTATATGTTGTGTAAAATTGAAGCATTAATGTGAGTAATGCATATTTTAATTAATTTAATGTACTTGTAATGCATTTTATATAAAATAAATAGCTTTCTGCACTTCTCCTCCATATAAACTTTAACTATGCCAAATTTCACGTTCATCCGTTCGCCCAATTCCGTTAAAAAGGAATACAAAATTTAGGCTTCACGTATTAATATAATGATATTTAATATCACTTGATCATAAATGCTACTCAACTTTGATTATTCTGGAATTATTTAAATATATTATAGCTGAGACAAATTATTACACGCAAAAACGTAAAACAATTAATATCACTAGGTCACAGCCCCGTTAGGAGAAATGTGATATTTGATAGTCTGCCCGAGGAGATTAAGAGCACCAAATCCGCGAGCCTATTCTGAATTAAAAAAAAATCTTATTTATTCACGTTTACATTTATTAAGCAAAGGTCTTTTTTTCGTTCTGCCACACAGATTTATTTCAGCCATGTTAATTACTTTGTCTATTTTTGTTCTTATATCCAAAATTTTACCAAAATAAGTAAAGATTTACTGCTAGTCTTAATTTTCGTATTTCTCATTTTGTTCCCGACATTAAATAATATCTAATTTCCGTTTAATATTGATATATTTTCTCCAAATGTACTTATTACATGAAATTAAAACAAAATTCAGCCTCAAAAGAGGTTTATTACATTTAAATATTTTCTCCCAGAGTAAACATAAAACAGAATAAGAGGAATCGGGGCACGCAACGGGATACTCAAAACCGTTCTCGTCTTACGCACTTCAGTTGATTAATGTGTTTGCGGACCATGTTAATCACCACTCGAGATGCCGATATATATCTCGTGCCCTTCTACAAGAAAATAAAGCTATTTATAAAAAAAATACATAATTATTTTATTAAAACGTAAATAATGGAATTCAAAATTATTATAATGTAAAAAAAGTAATATGGAATAATCAAAAACATTTATTTGAACTGTAATGACCTATTTTTTAATTGCATATAAAAAGAAAAACATCGATTATACCAAAAAAGGAGTCACATGGAATTAGTGTAACGCTTTTTCCTTACGTGACAAAAGTAAGCAATCTAAATCTCCATATCGGATTATACTGGGGGTTAAAGAAAAAGCTTAAAACTACGTTTCTGATCCACAAACCACACATTTTTTTAATACTTACATTTTCGACTATACGTAATAAAAAAAAATTATAACAAAATGTAAGCTTCGAAGTTAACAACTCCCAGTTCGGATTTAAACTCGACTTTTTATAAGAAAAAATCAAACAATTCATTTATATACAAACACAAATATAACAGAAATACATCCTTACATATTATAAAACAAAGTCCTCTGGCATGTCTGTCTGTCTGTTCGCGATAAACTCAAAAGCTACTGAACGGTTTTTAATGCAGTTTTCACCAGTAGATAAAGTGATTCATGAGGAAGGTTTAGGTATCAATTTTTAAAGTTTTTTTTAACTATCAGGGCAGGCTAACGTCCACCGGGCCCGCTAGTAAATAATAAAGTCGTAACTTAATACTTCAAATTAAACTGTTTTCTCATACAAATTCTATGAGTACACTCATACAACTCATCCTATCAAAACATATTGTTTTCGACAATTAGCTTCGTTAATATTGAGACGATAGTCGACAGATTAGATAAGGTTTCTTTTCCATATAATTACACTGTATTATAATATAAGAAAATGTAATTAATATTTAAAACGACTAAAAGAACGAAAATCATACATAGTATAACCTAAAAAAAGCATGCCAGACAGAGCTCTTCTTCTCTTCTATTCTATTTTTGGCAACCAGTCTTCTAGTAGACTATTACTGCCATTGTCAAGTGAGTAACGATATTACAAGTTTCTTGATATAACTTCAATGAACTAACAAGATGGTGGCCATCTTGTTAGAACTTTCCTGGGAGTTTTTGTGGCAAGTCAGAATCCACGCTCCGTGGTATTATTTCCGATCCACTTCACTTGTGCATAATAACCAAACTATATTACATAAAACACCACCAATTTTACACAATATGGAGTCAAGTAACACAAGATTATTAATAAAAAATAAAATCCACCACATGACAGACGAAGATCCCGCCAAAAACTCATAAAACTCAAAGCACGCTAGACAGAGCTCGATCAATGACATATTGAAAAAATAAAAGAACATCAATCTTTAAGTTCTTTATGCTAAACCTTCTTGATGGAAATTTTAGCTTAATCTCAGTCTATCCTGTAGTGGCTTTTACAGTTTTTTCATAATCTTGTGTGATGTGACTCCATAATTTGTAATATTGGTGGCATTTTACGTAATGCTCCGATTATTGTGTATAAGTGAAGTGGATGGAAAATAATACAACGGAGCATGAATTCTGAGATACTGCAAAAACTCCTTAGAAAGTTCTAACAACGGAGCAACCATGTTGTTAGAATATTAAAATTATCGCAAGTGACTTGTAATATATAAACCTACTGACAATGGTAGTAATAATGTGGGAGATTGGTTACCAAAAATAAAACTAAAGAAAAATCTCCTTGACGGAACTCGAGTGCCAGTAATTTGTGTTCGGCCTCTTTGTCTGAGGCCTCCATAGCATATTCGGTGAAACAACATAGTAGAGGAAATTTTTAAGGCGATCTTAGAATGTAATTTAATGGATTTTATATTTTATTCATAATGTTGTGTTATATGGCTCTATTATTTTAATATTACTGGTATTTTACATAATATAGTTTGGTTGTTGTGCACAAATGAAGGGAATAGGAAATAATATCTAAGCATGGATTCTGACTTTTTACAAAAACCCCCTGGAAAGTTCAAACAACACGGCCCCTATCTTGTTAGTTCATTGAAATTATCACAAGAAACTTGGAATATCACGTACTCGACAATGGAAGTAATAAGCTACTAGAAGATTGGTTGCTAAAAATATAATAAAATAAAAAATATGGTAGGCGTAAGCTACGGCATCTACTACTATTTGGATCCAATTAAATTACTACGTGGTCATTATTATTTTAATTATTAATTAGACAAAATTTAACTATTCATATGCATAAAACTCTCTTACATAATAGGTATAGTAACTTCTTCAAATCTACTGATTATCAATCTGGGCCTTGTATAATGTACCATAGACTTAAGAACTATTATAAGTGTTTATTTTAATGGGAACAAATAGATTTAATTTGTCTATATAATTCACTTCCATCAAATTTACTTGAATCAAATACAATAGAGATAGTTCTAATAGAATTTCGTACTCGAATTCTCAGAAACCCTTTTCGCAATTTCACGTGTGCCCGGTCGGCAACAGTCTGCAATCGTCGTCAAACAGCCGCGGTTCACACCGCCGACCATAATTAATGGACATACTACGAACTGGGCATTAAGAAGCGGACAGGGGACGGGATCGATACACGGGACCGCTTTAAGGTCCTTTCCTTCCTTAACATCCCGGCAAAGATTAACAAAATTGCTACAGACAATCCACTCGTTATATCGTAGAAAAGTTTAATATTTTTGCCTTTCATACATAACCATTCAAATACTTATTTAGGCCACCCTTGTTATTTCTTGTATTTTTTTCTATAAAAAAGTTATGTGAAATAAATAAAAAGTTATATGACATCTATATATATAAAACAAGTCGGTTTAGTCACATCATTTATAACTCAAGCACGGCTACATAGATATTTATGATTTGTTGGATTTGTCTCTGCCCCGAATAGCCTGATAACTATAAGAAAAATTCATGAAAAAAAAATTATGTCGAAAATTCATTTTCTCATACATTTTTAAGGAAAGACATTTTTTATTGTACCTCGAGAACGGATTGACTGATTTCGATGATTTTTTTTTGTTCGTGTATCATTATTTTGATTTTTGTACATATATTGAACTTAATTCAGTTTGAATATACATTTTTTCTTAATAAAAAACTGGATTTAATTCAGACAATAAAGTAACACAACATTTATTGATTCTGATGCGGTACAAAGTTAGCCGGGTCAGCTAATTAAAACATAAAAAGGCCATACGAAACTATACACATACACCAACAACATTGCAATTTTTATAGATATATAAAGACTACAAATAGTGATGAATAATTAAATAGTTTTTAAATAATAAAAAAACCTGCTGTTTTGGCAAATAGCAATATAGCATCAATAATAAAATTATATATATTTATAAAAATTACCTTGTATTAGTAACCATTATTATTCTCAGATTTAATGTACTTAAATCATTTGCACTGTAGTCGTTAATACAAATTTTTAGAGTATTATGAAATTAACATCCACACACATACGTAAATCTCTATGGACACAAATACATAAATCTCTAACTCATCCATACACACACATACAATCATACATATAAGGGTAATTGTAAATTTACAAATGAAAAATTATTATACTTAAGTTATTAGCTTTTACATAGGTACGAATATAGTTGAAAATTTATATATAACTTAACTAGGTCTCTAAAACAAGTGTCATACCTATATAAGTAAGACAATAACGCCAATTAAGATTCAAGAGTCAATACAATATTTTAACGTATATAATAATTTCAACTTAACATATTTTACTGTTCAAATAACTCTAGTTAAATTAAAAAAAAAACTCAACACTTTTTAAAACCTATAAGAAAAAACATTGCGTGTATCAGTGAAGTACACGCGGAGGCAGTGAAACTTATTTCCTTTACATATTTTTGTATAGGTACTATTAGATTCAGGCAGACACTTATACGTACACACAAATACATATTTCCCTAATTTTTTTATACCGTACCGTATGTGAAACGGTCACTTATGAGAAATTTTACTTAAAAATCTACAACTAAAAAATAACATTGTTATTCGTAATCTTATATTATTTCATCTTTATCCAATTTTGCAATGCGGATCCTTCTTATGTTCCTTGGGTAGCCAACCCCAGCACCTCCACTCGCATGGACCACTTTAACAAGACCTTACAAACTTACATCCTAATAATAATAACATTCGCTGGAGGCGTCATTAAGGGTACCGTGGGGTTCATATTATAATGGTAGATTTATCTTCTTCCTTACCTAGTGGGTTGGGTTGGGGTGTTCCGGGGTGTGTATTCTCAACTTTAAGACTGTTTAGTGGGGCCGCAATCAGAAACCGGCGCTTTTCATTAGTGGCGATGGTTATCCTACGTATGTCTTGTTTGGGCATTAGTTTGTTTAGTCCGACGATGCTGTGTAAATTCTGGTAATTTATACAAGCAAAATACAGTTTTAAAGATAAATAGAATTTTTACTAACAAATATTATTTATCTGCTGAAAAATAGTTATCATTGCCTCTTTAAATTTGGTTTCATTTTCTTTTTTTCAAAACCTTTTGTTCCGGTCTTTTTGGTTGAGCGTCTACGGAACTTTTTACGATCAAATATAAAAACTTACCGGGATCTTTAAAGTAGAGACAGATTAATATGAAAATGTCCCTATTATGGTTAGATAACAAGAATATTATTATAAAGACGTACCTTTATTGGAAATTAAATTAAGGAAATAATTATTTATCTTTGCCTTGTATTGTAGGTAGGGTTAAGCTATCTTAGAATATCTATAACGTTACTTCAACAAGAAAAAATGATAATTGGTCGTTTTCAGCAATTACGATAATTATATTGCATTAAAGAACATATTATTTATAAATTATATATTATTATACTAAATAAACTATACACTAATTATGCCGGAAGTTAAGGCATGCAGGAAATTACTTTTCTTTAATATAAATCTAAAAGGAATCGATTTTTTTGTAACGTAATTACCCAAAAATACGATACAGATTTTAAACATTCTTTCACCTATAGAACGCTACATAATACGCACATAACATGGGCTGTATTTTATTCTAAAAATCTACAGAAATGCGAGAGGAGCCTTAAACTTTAAACTTGATAAAACTTAACAACAATGGTTTTCGTAGTGAACTTATATTTTCTAGCATCTTCTTTATTAACGTAAATGTCTCTCGATCTCTCATCGAAAAAATGAGTGCTTACACGTCACACTTACTAGTTTAAGATTTCATTGTAGGTATATGTAATAATAGATTTCCTATCTATAAATAATATATACTGTACGTAGTCATTTATTGTGAACTTACCAACTCCAATGCTATTTCACTAGATTTAAGCAGGTTTATTATTATACCATTTTTATCACAGCATTTCATTAAACGATTTTAATAAACGAAGCTCGAATATATAATTCACCAGTTATCAAAAATATAGCTTAAACTGACTAAACATTTAATTGGAAATCATACCCTATCTAAAGAGAAAATTATGTAGGCGGGAATAATAATATGTCACAATGGCGCAAAAGAAACAAAAGAAGAAGAGAAACAATAATGCGATTGAAAAACAATTAAAGCCTCTTTTCATTAAATAATTGCTCAGTTTAGTATTGGTAACTAAAAAAAACTATCACATTTCTATTTTTTTTAATTACAAATTACTTTCATATTAATCTCATAACACTTCCGCCATGAAGACTAACCTAACAACACCTTTTTTTTACTTTTTTTTGGCAACCAATCTTTTAGATTATTACTGCCATTGTCGAGTAGTTAACAGTATTACAAGTTCTTCTTCCATTCCATTCTTGGCAACCAGTCTTTTAGTAGACTATTACTGCCATTGTCAAGTGAGTATCGATATTACAAATTTCTTGATAAAATTTCAATTTCAATGAACTAACAAAATGGCCGCCATCTTATTAAAATTTTCCATGGAGTTTTTGTGGCATCTCAGAATTCATGGTCTGTGGTATTATTTTCCATTCACTTTACTTATACACAATGAACAAACTATATTACATAAAACACCACCAATTTTTCACAATGTAGAGTCAAGTAACACAAGATTATGAATAAAATATAAAATTCACTACATGACAGACCAAAATCCCGCCAAAAACTGAACCTAACAACACATTACATGTTAAACTTCATCAAGCCGTTTAAGCTACATGTTGTTCCAAAAAAGTATGCGCACTCAAAAAATACAAACCGGCCTCTATATATTTGGTTAAAAACATTCTAAGAGAAAAGTCGGTTCAGTTGAAAATATAGTTTTTTTATCAAACAAGTTGTTTAGAACGGACTAAAAAGCATTTAATAATCGAGATACCCCAACAAAAAACATGGGTCGCGTTTGATATAGGTACATAAAATCAATACGTGAATAGTTCTAAATAGGAATACGAAAATCGTGAATATAGAATGACATTTTGTATAGAAATATAGGGCGATGCGTACTAAGGTTTAAAAAAAGTTATATTAAAATAAAATTAATTTATTAAGAAAAACATTAATATTTATCATTATTTTTATTCTGATTATCTAAATATTTTAAAAATTCTGTGTTTTTTTTATTGTCTGTCTTTTTTAATAGGTCGTTTAAATTCCGAGGCGAATGTAAATTCAAGCCATAGATGTCACCGGGAGCTTTGTCCAAAACTAAAATAAAACTTTTGACAGAAAGTTACAAATTCCCGAACAAGACGATACCGAAACCCATTCAACTAAATTCATAGAAGTTAAAGATGATATGTTATTGCGTTTTATATTAAGACGATATTTATAAGTCGAAAGTTACGCGGCGTCGGTTTTTATCAAAGAACATTGGGATTATGGTATAAACTTTTTTTTTTCTTTATAAATATTCGAATGTTGTTTTAATTATTACCTGTAATATTTTTATTTCGGGATCCGCAAATAATGATGTTTTCAGCCGCGAATACAGAAAGTGATCAAATTTTTTACTCGGGACCACTGAAAAAAGAAACCGCAAAAAGAATGTGCGAGTTTACTGTGCTGCAAATAATATGAACTGATTTTTTCGTTACTTTAACAACAGCTGCGTACACTACTTATTATATTATGAGTAGTATACGTCCAAGGATTTTCGTTTTTTTTTATTTTTAAATTATATTAAATTGTTTTTTCGGTTTAAACTTCCTTAGTATTTATAATCGGCTTTAAATATTTTACGATATTTTACAAAAAAGATTTTATTTATATAAATTAACTGTTACTCGTGACTCGTCCGCGTGCACTTTAGGAAAAAATAAATTCAATATAAACATACACATGGGACGCACAGAACTGGTGCTGGTGGACACTGCTTATTTATTTCATTATATTTGCGTGGAACCCTATTTTTTTTTAGTAAAGCTTTAGTTACTCCATATAACATCAGGTATCTGCTAGTTACGTTAAAATTGGTCCAACATTTTCGGAGATTAGTCAGAACCAACAGTCAAAAACTTAAAAAATTGTTGGTTTTATCGTTAGCACAATATATCCTTTCATATATTTTTAGTAAAAAGTTGTTATATCTATAGTTCAAACAAAAATTTCAATTTATTTACCTATTTCTATACATTATATAATTAATATTTCTTAGAAATGTTTTAATCGATTTTAAACATCTTGACGATATAACAGAAACACGAGACAAGTTAGGTTAAAATCGATTAAAATATCTCTACCAAGAAGGTAAAAAAGGAAACAAACAAGAAGCCGGATAAATACTATATTATCATTTAATTCTAAACTGTTTAAAATTATATATCTGCAGCTCATTGTAAAATTCGTTTAGAATATGTTTAGTAAAAAGTTCAAGGGAATATTTTTTTCAAAGCAGTAATCTCAGTAATTACCAATCAGATTTGAAAAATTCTTTTTGCATTTTATAGTATATCTATTAAGGAACATTATAGAGTATTACATCATGCTAGCATTATCAGGAGCAAAGTAATTATCATACAAAGTGTAGGTCAAATAGTACGCTAAGCAAGATCAAAGTGCTTATATAGTGCAAGAGCGTGCGACGCGGTGCGGGGTGTTGGGGTACGAGGCAGAAAGAATTAGGTAAATGGAAGTGAAAAAGTACCTCATGCTGCTCAAGTCATTTTCAGTACTGATTTCAATATGAACTCTAAATACATACCTCCATGTATAGCAATTAAGCCCCTCTCAATTAACATTCAACCGTCGGACGGTACACTTCTTTAATCCAAAGTCCGAACGTATAAACGCTGTACAACGGAACGTGATCGGGAAATTAAAAAATTGCTACGAAATATCTCAAATAATTTCTTAACATAGACGATTTTATTGGACGTAATTACTAAATACAACTTTAAATTATAGCATAGAGATTGAAAGTTCTTTGAAATAATTTATTGTGTAATTTTAAACACAGATTTGCTTTAAGGTTTATTTGTGTTTGCCTGATAGTTTCAATATCAGGGTATCGATCTCAATGATTTTATAATTTGACAGAGAAAGAAACGAAATATCTAGAAAGACAAAATTAACTATCAAATAATTTATCCATTCACTTATAAATACATTAAAATTTGATCAAAGTATACAAATATTAACTAATTCATGCCCGTTTCGTTTTGCCACAAAGAATGGGAGAAGGTCAGTAGTATCCAAAAAGTAATTAGTCTAAACTAATATACAAAAAATTACTCAAACAAGAAAATACTCATACAAAAAACTACTCAAAAGAAATTACTCATACAAAACATTACTCATACAAAAAATTACTCATACAAAAAATTACTCATACAAAAAATTACTCATCAAAAGGTCATATGCTTACATGTCAGGTTGGATATGGTTGCGCTTCAAAGAAATTATGTTCTCATGATATATCTATATTTAATTTAAATTCTCTAAAAAACATTTTGAAAATTGTTGTGAAAATTACATAATATATTCTTATATTTGCGATGTAATATTAATTACAAGAAAATTCTTTATAAAGTTCAAGTCTAGTCAAACAAATTAAACATAAATAAAAATGACTCTAAGAATAAAATATCTCGTCGTCCGGACTTGTTATTTACAAACGGAGCATAGCACACCGGAGCCGAGCCGTCTCGACTGCATAGAAAAATCATTTTAGTCCGTCTCTAAATGTAGGGTTGCCGTTTTACAATTATATTTTTTTAACTTTAGAACAGTTTTTACAAAATTAAAAAAAAAACTAGATATTGTCAATACTGGTTATTCGTATCCGTGTGTGTGTCTTAGTAAATTCACATATCACTGAAATAGGAAATATATATGGAATTAAAACTATGAAGATTCAATCTAATACTCGAGGACATAAAGATAAAAATATTTTGATTTAGTGTAATTATATGTAATAATCTCTTATTTTATTGAACGCAATTAATTCTAGATCTTTCCATATCAAAATAAAATCACGACTTTATGGGGGGTCCAGAAAATACTTCATATATTGCAAAAAATACATCCAAAATTTAATTTAATATACAGTGAATTTAAAATAATCACATCATAGCAAAATTAATATTATTGACATACTTAGGAAATCGCATTTTTACCCTTATTACATACCTGTCTCTCAGACCGAGTATAAAATTGCAGTAACATTAAAAAGCATAAATAGATACAAACGTGGTCAAAAAGAAAGAAAATTGTGTAGATAATTTCTTGTACTGATTCTGGAAAATACCTTACCCGGACTGTCCAAAAATATAAAGGGTTAAGCTCCATACAAACAAATGTAGATCTTATGTTGCACTGTTCAACAGACTAATGGTAGCATAGGGTTTAAAAAATTGTATTTATTACAAAATTTTAAAAACTTGTAAAACTATGTAAAGTAAAAAAATTAAATAATGAAAAATTATAATAAAAAAAAAATGGCTAGTTATTTATGATCCACAATTTTAAAATCTATCTCTATATCTAATAATCTAATCTAATCTATCTCTATCTATCTATCGTATATATCGAATAATGTATTTAATTCATTACGGTCAAAAAGTTCACGATTTTGAAGGCGCTTCTACAAAATAATAAGGTTTTTAAATCATAACATTTCAATATTAACTGTATGATTCAATGTTTTCTATTAAAATGAAACTGGCAACCCTAAGCACGCTTTAGTTCCTCGAATGCTAAAATAGCGGAAAAAGATTTGCATAAAATTGTCTTCTTACAGGGTTCCCTTCGGACGTGTTACGCTTCTCTGAATACCTTAAAATACTCGGTTATTTAACGTCGACAGGCATTTAATTTAATTTAAATTAAATTTTATTTTTGATATTGATTGATTTGAATTTGAATATATCGACGGCAGAAAGCGGAAATATCGTAACTTACATTTTGGGCTAAATTACTTTTTACCATAATCTCGTATAAAAAAATACCGCTTCGAATGGTCTGGGTCTCGTTTTCCTACGGTTAAATTTTTCATCGATACGACCTTGATTTTTGCCCTAGTTTTAGGTCTACACGTAAAAAAATTGTAATAGCTAGGATAAAATATGGACTTTTCAAAAATAAAATATATACTACTGACACGAGACTGCTGGGAATTACTTGCTATATAAGTACATACCATTTTTCAACTTTCTAGCTGTATAAATATAATATGAGTTATGAATTTTCGAAATCGTTTTTTGTAAAGTTGGGTTTTTCAAGTTACGACGATTCCGCTTTCTTCCGTCGAGATAATCATTTTTATCTTATTGTTTATTTTCTTCAACCACGTTGTAACTTATATCTTTAGCATTTACCATTAACCGTTAAATAAACAAATATTTGGTGTCCAAAGTAGACCTCGAAAACATATATTACATTCTTTTACTCGAACATTTTTACGACAGCATACAATACTTTTTTCATATTAATTCAAAAATGTATACAACGGCATTGAATTAAAAATCATAATAAATTTAATATCTAAATTAATAGCACTACATATTAAAAAAACAAAGTCCACTGCAACGTCTGCCTGTCTGTCTGTTCGCGATAAACTCAAAAACTACTTAACGGATTCTCATGCGGGTTTCACTAGTAAATAAAGTGATTCACGAGGCAGGTTTAGGTATATTTTTTCAGCATTTTTTTTAACTATCAAGGTGAGACAGGTCTGCATAGCCCGCTAATATAAATATATAAAACATATGTTTGTACGAAAGAAAAAGAACATTCTTGAACATCGTGATCATATCATGAAATAAATTTTAATACAACATAAATAACATAATACATATATAGATCATTTAGAACATTTTAATAGTCAAAGAAATTTGTCAGCCACTCAAAAATAAAGTTTTTATTTGATACTACTTAAAGCCCATATCTAAAGTATAAATAACTCGTAATTCTAAACATCGCTCAAACATTTTTATGACCGCATGAATGCCTACTTGTCACTTAAAATGAATTGGGCCAACTTGTCAACCGCCTGCAAGCCTGTTTCGCATTCCGCCGACCAATAAAATCAACCGGGGCTCTAATAAAGAAATTCCTGAACGCCGAAAACACTGACGCAATAGAAATCTCCAAGTGTCCCGCGCGAAATCGTAAACGGACAGGCGAGCTGAATACAAAACAGTCCAACCCCACTTCACCCCAACCCCCACCAGTCTTCATGCCCTTCTTCCTTAATGTAACAAAGACACCCCTCTTACGGTCCAATGTATTCGTGTAGTTCTATCGCGCTAGTGTGCGTTTAGTTTCGTGTATACACGTGGCCATGTCGTAGTGTGGTACTGTTTCTGAGTTTGAAATATTTCATATTAAATTTCCAAGCCTCTATCAATAAGGCGTGTTTGGGTTATCTTTTGTTGGAACTGGGTAAAATGTAATGTTTCCATGGCCTCGACCGCCCTCGGTTGCCGTTTAAAGCGCTTAGTTTTGCTTTAATTTTGATAGTTTCGGAACTGTTTTAGTACCTATTCCTATTAGATATCTACGTTACATAGGTACTGAGTTTAGTTTTTTCTTTTATTACAATGATTATAAATTTATAGAATAGTTTTTAAATTACAAAACATTGCGTGTATCAGTATCTAGGTACCTACACGCGGTGGAAGAGAAACTTATTTGGCTTACATTTATTAAATTACATACCTACATATGAGAATGCTTATAAACTAAATAGTATACGAAATCCCGTAGTATTTTTGTCAATCATAGGACCCAAACGAACAGGTGGGTCACCGGATGTTAAGTGATCATAGACACTTGCAACATCAGAGGAGTCGCAAGTGCGTTGCCAGCCTGTGTTTGAGAGAAGGGGGAGTGGGGAAGTAGGGAGGGGGAGGAGATATGGATATCCGGTGCTCTCACTGACCGAACGAAATGCAACAATACAAGCACTGTTACTTCACGTCGGTTTTCTGTGAGAGGGTTTTTCTACTCCGGGCGAGCCGACCCATTCATACTGAAACCAGTAATAGCTTCAGCGTCGCTCTACCACCTACAAAATACTTAACTATACAGTTATTCATTCTGGTATACTTATAGATCCAGACAAACACTTATACGTACACACAGATACATACCTACCTTACGTTTATCATGTACCTAACGCGTATCATAAATTTTGCCATGAAATTCAATAAAAAAAATTTTTTCAAACTAATTTATATATATCTAATTATGTTCTTATTGTTTGAATTAAAGGAAGAAAAAACATTTTTACACAACTTTTTACATTAAACAAGAAAATAACCTTTACCTAAAAAGCAATTGACAATTTAACAAGCTTTAAAAAAAGAGGTTGTGTTTCTTTCTATTATTTGTTAGTACGTAAGTCAGAGAAACTGCACGAACGATTTTTATAGTATCTTTACTAAGACAATTGATAGACTTAAGAGAAATGTTGTTATATAAAATATAAATGTCCTATTTTATATATAAAGTTGTATATTTCCACTCTTCCACCTACATACTCTATTAGAACCCTCTACTAAGTATATAATTGTTTATTCCAATGTCATAAAATGTATACAAAATACCATTTTTAGTGTAAATTCCTCTAAAGATTTGATAGACTTAGGAATTATTACGTTATTTGCAAAACATACAAGGAACTAAAGATTCGAAATTTGCTAATATCGCGAGTTTCTGGTATATCTGGTCACAATGGGTGCGAAGCACAGCCAAAAGCGACACAAGATTTTTGGTTTCAATAAATTGTCCATACGTAAACGCTTGCATTCGTACGTCAGGCTTTGTTTACTTTCGGTGTCTTAGTTTACAGCCGGTACAATAATAACTTCATTTAAAAAAATATACTTAAAAGATCCTTTCAAATTTGCTAATTTGTTGTGTGTAGAAAACGGCATTCAATCATTCAATATCATTGATATATACAAACCCTTATATTTCAATGTTCAATATAAAAAATTTCTATCACGAGTAGTAGATAGAGGTATTTAAAAAACCATTGTTCACAAAGACTTTAATTCAATGACAACATTTAATGTTACAAGATCTTATTACTGTAAGTGTGTTGAATATTGTTAAATTTAAAAATAAAGTATTTGACTAATTATATATGGTTACGACAATTTTCAATCAATTATGGATAAGCTCTAAAATCAGTATTATGAAACCAAATTCTTCACTGTTTTTATTACACTTTACAATAGCACACGACTTCTAACAAATTTCTTAACAGAAAATATTTGTTATCTATATTTTGCATTTGGTTATTATTTAATAGGCATCATCTGATTTATTTACTTCAAAGAAGATCCGTTTAATTGTCTGTTATCAAAAAGAGATTTATAGAAAACTTATTAACATTTCAAATTCAAATCAGCTAAAGGATTTCAAATAAAAATCCACTTCACACTACTCAGTAATAACATAATTAAGTGCCTTCAGAAAAAGTTGTCGCCTCGGCATCGTTTTGTTAAGTAATAAGCATGTATAGAACATTCTCGAGTCCATGCCCTCTTTCGAACGAGTGAAATAAATTTACCACTTCGTTTCACTATTATCATTTTTTAATTTCTTTCACGAAATTCATTACAAAAACTTAATTCTTTAAGAATAAATCATTTAGAACATCGTTTATATTCAGATAACTGTTTTAATTAATTAATACTTTATATGAAATACAGAACGTTATTAGTAAAGGCGAGGCGTTGTTAAATAACATAAATATATATTTTATAGTGAAACTAGCGGGCACGGCGGACATTGTCCCGCTCTGATAATAAAAAAAAACCTTGATAAATTATATACCTAAACCTTCCTCGTGAATCATTCGTTCCTTTATCTACTGGTGGAAACCGCATGAATATCCGTTCAGTAGTTTTTGAGTTTATTTATTTATTTATACATTATGCATTAAATACGCAATGGCGGACTTAATGCCGAAGGCATTCTCTACCAGTCAACCATTAGGTGATGCAGAGATAAATGTTGGTAGGTGTTTTTGAAGTTTGAAGTTGAAGGAGAAGTTTTTGTAAAATTATGTTTAACCTATTTAATATAACAATATATAAATAAAATATCAACACCGATATACAATACATACATATTTAGAGGTTCAGCCTCTGGTCAATGTCTGTAGATGTAATGAAACAAAGATCACTTTTTAGTCTTTAATGAAGAGACGCGTGTTACATGTGTGCCGGCCGAGTCTGAACTGCTCGCCGATACATAATAATGCAATTCAACAAAATACATAATTATGTCGCTACACATATAACAACATCATACATAAATAAAAGTATAATAAGTCAACATCAAGTACTAAATACAGCATTAACCAGATAATTCTGCTAAATGAGACTGGTATAGCCGACGTACCCTGACTTTAAAACTGAAACGGTTAGATGACATCCTGATTTCCTATGGAAGCGCATTCCATAGGAGAATAGAGTATAGTTTATCGCGAACAGACAGACAGACAGACGTGGCAGAGGGCTTTATATTATAATATGTAGTTTGTTTATAATATGTATAAAGTAAGAGGTTGGACCCAGTGGCGTAGCTACCTAGGGGCTAGGCGGGACAGTGCCCCGGGGCCCTCAAGCTCAGGGGGCCCTCGAATCCTTACCAGAAATCTCGATCGAACTGAACATTTGGAAATTTCTCCCATTTTCAAAATAAATATGACACACACAACCCCACTTTGATCATGACAACTCAGTTGAGAGAAATTAAAAAGTTAGCCTAGGGAATTCCCCTAAATTCTTTCTGTAGGTTGGAAGTGTTGTCAATTTGACGGATAGTGATATGTGCGTTTTATTATTCATCGATGTGCATTTTATCGTGAATTCGTGGTAAGGTTTTTTTTTTTCGAGGACGGTTAGAAAATTAACGCTGTATCAGGAGTAAGTAAGCTAATGTCAATAAACTTTTTTGTACTGGTCAATATAGTGGTTTAATTTTATTTGACTTTACCACTCATATTGATGTCCGTTAAGTCAATAAATCGTGTCAAATCTATAGATTTCGGATGATAAAACCTAATCAGTTCACATAGCAGTGGGGCCCCATTTTTTAATTTGCCCCAGGGCCCTTGGTTAGCTAGCTACACCACTGGTAGGACCCATTAACATTTTTAAAAATAACTACCAAATTATTCTATCTGTCAAACAATCAAACTGTCAAGCATTGTTACTCTTATTCTCAGTTTGGTCTATGAAATACAAAATAATAAATTCACCTTTTAGTGACGTATCTATCATCATTGGTATCTAATAATTCCTTGTATTAAAGACAGCGACTTATATATATGTGATAGGAAGAGTAACAGACAATACAGAATATATTTATGATATTAAAAAACGCTTAAATTTAAAATTGTGGTGTGGTATTTAATTAAAGCGAAAAAGAACATTTACTAAAAATATATTTGAGATGGTTTTAACCATATTTATAATAAGTAAATCAGTATCTATACACATAAAAATGAATGTTGTTAACTGGATATTGAATAAACATCAACATAATGATCATGTAACGTGAAAGAACGCATACATACCTAATTCGCTACTAGATGGCGCTGCAGCGCATTAACTCTTAAATCATTTAATCGACCACCATAAAATTATATACATTTGACGATAGAAATATTTACACGGCATCCATTTCCCTGCGTGTCAATGATTTATTAAAACAAATAATAAATAAAACACACAGTAACAAATACGTGTAGAGTCACGGGCACGATTAGTGTTGTCTAAAAAGACAGTGAGATATTAATTTCAAATTTACATAGAGTTACAATAAAATAGAATTATACGATAAAATAAAATAAATGTTAAGTTCATTGAAGTATCTATTCCAGTTTCCGGTATAATGATATGCTTTTGTAGAAGGTCATATATTCTATACAAATTACATATATAGATACCTCCGATATGTGTTGGCGAGTCTTTGCAACAAGTTTGCTTGTTCGGGAATCGTTGTGCGTGGGCGAGGGTTAGCAGCCTCCTTCTGATTTATGTTTCACTCTTCCGACGTCATTATGCTAATGACAGACATTTTGTTTAAAGGGCATTTGTTACAATTATATATCCTCTCGTGTGACAAACGCTAACTTGTTTAATAATCACATCTACACCCACGCCAAGCTACCACCCTCGAGTTGAATATGGCTAAACACCCATAGGTGGGTTCTGGCAACTACTTGAGAGGGACTGGCCCTTTAGGATTAGTAGATTCTTCCCTTTCTCTCCTCCACCCCAACACAGGCTGGCAACGCACTTGCGACTCTCCTCATGTTGCAAATGTCTATGGATGGTGGTGAACACTTAACATTAGATGACCCATCTGTTCCCTTGCCTCTCTATCTCATATGGCTATCTCGTCATTTAACATCAGATAAGATTGTGGTCTTACGCTAAACTCTATAAAGTACTAACTAACCCGGTCGTGTGTTCCGTGACTCAGTAATTGGAAAAGAAATTCAAAAATTAAACATGGCGCCATCTATAGAATATCTATAACAGTCGGACCTACAGGTTTCTGTCAACAAACTAATTTACAACGCCATCTATACGAGACTGATGACATTTACAATTAAGAACAATAATCAACATTGACAATAATTTTATGTTATTTAAAAATATTGATGTTATTCATCGAAATATATCTTATTTCTCAAGTTTGACCATATTATACATGAATGCTAACCTTCATCGAGATCGGTCGAGTGGTTTCGGAGTTCATCGTGGACAAACATTATGACACTGGATTTTTATATATTTAGATAACAAAAACTACATACTAAAATCGATGCTTTATAATCAAATATTCATTAAATATTAAACTAACTGAAAGTTAACTACATAAGGGATCTTAACAGCATTAGTGTTTAGCATATCACGTCATGTTAACAAAGCCTAAGTATTATCTAATACAAGGCTACTTTTCCTACACGAAGTACACTCCAAAAACAACCTTAAAGCTTCTGCCTAAAATTATATTTAGAGATTCAAACCTAAAACACTATGATCAAGCTATTTTCGGCAAAAGCGAGTGGTAATTTTCTTTACAACGCTCCGATGACGCGAATAATTGTGTTTTTTACACAAAGAACTTGACTACATTACAGAAGAATGGCTGCCGTTTACTTGAAAATAACATGTAAAGTTGCTTAGTTGAAAACATAAGCTCTTGTAATAAAAACCTTATGATGTAGACAAATGTATAAAAATGTAAACAAACTGGCACAAAATCTAAATGATAAGTTTTCAAGTATGTACACAGGAATTAATAAACACGTAACCGAATTTTTTTTCTCAAATGAGTACTTTACTAAATAAGAATAAATGTCAAAAATGAGTTCTATCTATTTATATATAGTAATAATATCATCTGATAGTTGAGAATGCCCTAAATTCACCTTCCTTGATCGATTTATCTTTCTGAATTTCAAATAAAAAAATTCAAAATTTATTAATTTTAAACTGACACATATTTTTAGAGAACTTTTAAACATAAAAATATTACTAATTATTCTATGTGTTTTTAATTCTTATTTCATTGAAATAATTTACCAAAAGTTATTATAAATAACAAATTATTTTGAATGATAGTCCTAATAGCTCTTGTGCTGACATCTAGTACTCAAAAGAATAAACAGCTATATTAATCTATTCGTTCATAGATGTCGCTATGCTACAATACAGTTATGCCACTCGCCGCTTGAGGCGCACCAGTAAAAATAACGCTGTAGCGTCGAGTAGCTGTAAACTTAAGTTTTAATTAATGCTTAGTGTATTAGATTGTTTTGAACTTTGGACTAATTTGTTTTTTTTTTAATATTTTTTATAGTTTTTCCTTTTAAGTAATCTCAAATATTGCCATCTGATTTCAAATTAAACGTTATTATTAACCTTATTTATAGATACATAATTATAACTATGATCCAATACGTAATAATGATAAAGCTTTTAACAAAAGAGGGTAGGGCCCTGTGTGTGAATCAGCAATACCATTTTGTCTAAAACACTGCAATACAAAATCAGTTACCTCTCAAAGACTAATGGGATGAATAGTAAATTACACTTATTTACTTCCCGTGGAAATCAGTTCGCCCGTACTAGATACTATTCGGAATAAACAGACAGACAAAATATGTTAAAAATAAATTTCTGTTATAATTACTGTATATACTTTCGCATGAATTTCGTACAAAACTGTATTCTTGACAGTACGAACTACCACTTCAGTTTTATTTATTTGTATAGACCAAATTGTTTGATTTTATTTAACCATACATAAATAAAAACGTCATTACCAAATAAGGAATATTATGTACATAAAGAAAAATAAGGACTATATTATTTAATTATAATACTAAATGTCATATAACAAACAAAACAAAAATACTTCTAACTTAAATTAGCTTAATAAAAATTTTATTCGTTCTCGTAAAAATGGTATTTGTTGTAACATGGGAACAGCACGTTTTGTTTAAATTCATTTTGGACTATCCTACATTTAATTGTCTCTTGTCATGTCTATTTGTTCTTTACTTAAGCTATACTTGAACCGATTTTATTCTACCTCTGTTATTGTTACTACTTAGCCTTAGCCTTAATGAGTTATGGGAAAAGAATATTCCGAAATACTCTCTATTCACCAGATAAAATCTCAAAAATATCGATTTAATACTTTTTAAGTTTATCCCGAGCAAACATCAGACACTTCACTATTATTTATATATATAGATTTAATCAAAATAGTCTTAGGCAAAAATAATAATGATTCAAATGAAAATTATTTTATGTATAACTTCCATTTCGACTAAATAGCTTCCCTTACGAT